>OU974078.1:1535000-1747500 GCA_918843875.1 Diadumene lineata
AGAATCAGAAACACCTCCACCCGTTCCGATGGAAAAGTATTTGCTAAGGATTTGAATCATATTCATTTTATTTTCAAGAACTAACTTTTAACATTTTAGCGTTTGTGTGTTTTCTGAACAGAAAAAAATAGTATAATAAGCGTATTAGGTATTAGGTTAGGTATTAACGTACTATGTTAAAACACTTTATTAATATTTAGTAGGTCAATTATCAAAAAACAAAATAAAAAATATTTTTCAAAAACGATTTCCTCGTTCATCAGTACTACAGGTGCGCATTTTATTCAAGGATGAATCTTGCTTGATCAGGAACCTTTTTCTAGTTTTAAGACGAAGCAGAAACATCTACTCACTGACAGACATTAAAACTCTAGAAAACATTCTCGGATCGTGCATGGATTTTGGAACTCAACTGAAGTATTAACAATAGCCCTACACAGTGGTGACGTTCTACACCCTTGTCTATACCATGAGAGTTTTTAAAATCCTTTCATATTTATATCTCTTATTCCCTCGAGAGAATACAGGAACAATAGTCATAATTAGTGAACAAAGCAATTTGAAAAGGACTCTTGTCTAAAGACGGGGTGAAAACATCAGCACGCTTCAGGCTTATTATTCGTTTCTTAACAAAACGAAAGATTCATAAGTTAGAAAACTGAAATAGGTTACAATGTCTAGCCTCGTAAATAAACATACTGAATTTCAAAAACCTGAATACGAGTCACATTCATTATAACCAATCAAAAAGGAATGACAGAAATCCATCTTTAAATACTGTCCAGCTCAGTTTTTTTGTTATTTTTTTTTCATCCACATAAAAAAAGAATAGTTAATGGACAGAAAAAAAAATGAAGCTAAAAGCTTTAATCAAAACTCAAAGATAACTCAAAGATTATTATCAAATGTATCTTATGAGAATATAAACGGTTTCAAAACTTTGTTTTCTTTTATTTTGGTCTTTTCTTAAGAGCCAGTGGTTCAGTGATAGGAAGAAATATGTTCTGTCATTGGTCGATTTCAAATAAACTTCTTCATATTGATTCATATTGATTCACGCTAAAAAAAAAAAAGAAAGCAAGACAAAACCAACAAATCAAAAGCGACGTTTGAAAAAGGTATATGTCGCAATACAGCGAATTTGGCTGTAAATGAAGATGAAAAAGGGATGCGAGGAAGACTAGGCTTTGGTAGACCTGACAAAAAATCTCCTAGAAAAACGTTAGTTAGTAACCAGAGTAATCACATGTATGTATTATCAACAGATATTCAATCGTTGGCCATGTTTGGTGTTGGCATATGATAAAACTGCCCCCAACAATTATGTGCAGCTATGAAAAAAAACAAACAAACAAACAAAAACAAAGGAAGGAAGAGAAAACGACTTAAAGGGAACATTAATTCTGACCGATAGGAGAAACTTCCGGCAAGCGTGATATAATTTTTAATCAGTCATCCTGTTTCAAGTAGTTAGTGACTGTCGTAAAGTGCAATGGGTGTCAACTATTACCAGAACAAATACATAAATACGCACACACAGAACTCACGAGGCGCTACCCTAGAAAGTAAAAACCCTCGCAAGAGACACTCCAGAAAGTAAACAACCAGGCCACCAATGCACATCAGTGTCGACACTCTAGTACCCAGAGATCTTTATTCGACTTGAGAGGTCTGGGAACGAGAATGCATCAGTGTTAACCATTCAAATGCACCCGAGAATGCGCATCGAAATCCTTTTGCTGTTCTGGCGATACAGTACGTGTTTTACCAGGACTAGATAGACCTACCTACCTGTATTTGAAACCTTGGCGGACTTGAAATATATTTATACATCAGAAGATGAGCTGCTACGTATCACCGTTATGGGAAGGCACCGATGAGCATTATGTTAAATCGCACGATGAATTCCAAAAGAAAACCGGAGAACATGGTCATGTCCTTGAAGTACTCCGTACCTCCCTTCCACCAACCATTGAAAACATCTCTGAATCTGTGCACTCACACAATTCGATCAACATCTTAAGCATTGGTAGTGGAGATGGATACATGGATGTAGAAATACTCAAGATCATCTACAGTGAGCTCAAGAGAAAGTTCCCAACGTTGAATCCAATCAAGATGTTCAATCGAGCCATTGAGCCTTCACAAAGCCATGTCAGACTGTACAAGGCTAAAGCAGCAAATCTCCCCAAAGAATTGAGCCCTGCGAAGATAACCTTTGATATTGCTGGGCCAAAAACGTTCGATCACTACTCAGTGGAGGTTAAAGAACACGTTTCATTTCACATCGTGCATTTCATTCATTCAGCGTATTTTGTAGATGATATAGAGCACACACTGACGCACTGCTATGACCACGAGCTGGCAGCCAAAGGAGTGATTATATTAGTCCTATCCGAAGCTGACACATTTGAATGTGTGCCGAAACTAGCAAAGGATTTGCCAGATGATATATATGGACGCTATATTGGTCAGGAAATTGCACGTATTGCTCGTAAAAATGGTTGGCGCTACGAGGCATATACTACAGAATTCCCCACTGATGTGACCGAGGTCTTCGATGAGAACTCACGTGGTGGCAACTTGCTGCTCGATTTCTTTACCTTTACTATGAACTTTCGAGCTAAAAGTAAACCAGAAACCGTCGACACAGCTCTGGAAAGAATCAGAAACACCTCCACCCGTTCCGATGGAAAAGTATATACTAAAGATTTGAATCATATTCATTTTATTTTCAAGAACTAACTTTTAACATTTTAGCGTTTGTGTGTTTTCTGAACAGAAAAAAATAGTATAATAAGCGTATAGTAACAAGGTTAGGTATTAACGTACTATGTTAAAACACTTTATTAATATTTAGTAGGTCAATTATCAAAAGACAAAATAAAAAATATTTTTTCAAAAACGATTTCCTCGTTCATCAGTACTACAGGTGCACATTTTATTCAACGATGAATCTTGCTTGATCAGGAACCTTTTTCTAGTTTTAAGACGAAGCAGAAACATCTACTGACTGACAGACATTAAAACTGTAGCAAACATTCTCGGTTCGTGCATGGATTTTGGAACTCAACTGAAGTATTAACAATAGCCCTACACAGTGGTGACGTTCTACACCCTTGTCTATACCATGAGAGTTTTTAAAATCCTTTCATATTTATATCCTTTATTCCCTCGAGAGAATACAGAACAATAGTCATAATTAGTGAACAAAGCAATGTGAAAAGGACTCTTGTCTAAAGACGGGGTGAAAACGTGATCACGCTTCAGGCTTATTATTCTCTTCTTAACAGAACGAAAGATTCACAAGTTAGAAAACTGAAATAGGTTACAATGTCTAGCCTCGTAAATAAACATAGTAAATTTCAAAAACCTGAATACGGTCGAGTCACATTCATTGTAACCAATGAATCTATAAATACTGTCCTGCTCAGTTCTCTTGTTATTTTTTTTTTGATCCACATAAAAAAAGAATAGTTAATGGACGAAAAAAAATGAAGCTTTAAGCAAAACTCAAAGATTATTATCAAATGCCTCTTATGAGAATATAAACGGTTTCCAAACTTTGTTTTCTTTTATCTTGGTCTTTTCTTAAGAGCCAATGGTTCAGTGGTAGGAAGAAATATGTTCTGTCATTGGTCGATTTCAAATAAACTTCTTCATATTGATTCATATTGATTCACGCTAAAAAAAAAAAGAAAGCAAGACAAAACAAACAAATCAAAAGCGACGTTTGAAAAAGGTATATGTCGCAATACAGCGAATTTGGCTGTAAATGAAGATGAAAAAGGGATGCGAGGAAGACTAGGCTTTGGTAGAGCTGACACAAAATCTCCTAGAAAAACGTTAATTAGTAACCAGAGTAATCACATGTATGTACCATCAACAGATATTCAATCGTTGGTCATGTTTGGTGTTGGCATATGATAAAAGTGCCCCCAACAATTATGTGCAGCTATGAAAAAAAAACCAAACAAACAAACAAAATCAAAGGAAGGAAGAGAAAACGACTTAAAGGGAACATTAATTCTGACCGATAGGAGAAACTTCCGGCAAGCGTGATATAATTTTTAATCAGTCATCCTGTTTCAAGTAGTTAGTGACTGTCGTAAAGTGCAATGGGTGTCAACTATTACCAGAACAAATACATAACTACGCACACACAGAACTCACGAGTCGATACCATAGAAAGAAAAAACCCTCGCAAGAGACACTCCCGAAAGTAAACAACCAGGCCACTAATGCACATCATGACTTGAGAGGTCTGGGAACGAGAATGCATCAGTGTTAACCATTCAAATGCACCCGAGAATGCGCATGGAAATCCTTTTCCTTTTGCTGTTCTGGCGATACAGTGCGTGTTTTACCAGGACTAGATAGACCTACCTACCTGTATTTGAAACCTTGGCGGACTCGAAATATATTTATACATCAGAAGATGAGCTGCTACGTACCACCGTTATGGGAAGGCACCGATGAGCATTATGTTAAAGCGCACGATGAATTCCAAAAGAAAACTGGAGAACATGGTCATGTCCTTGAAGTACTCCGTACCTCCCTTCCACCAGCTATTGAAAACATCTCTGAATCTGTGCACTTACACAATTCGATCAACATCTTAAGCATTGGTAGTGGAGATGGATACATGGATGTAGAAATACTCAAGATCATCTACAGTGAGCTCAAGAGAAAGTTCCCAACGTTGAATCCAATAATCAAGATGTTCAATCGAGTCATTGAGCCTTTACAAAGCCATGTCAGACTGTACAAGACTAACGCAGCAAATCTCCCCCAAGAATTGAGCCCCGCAAAGATTACCTTCGATATTGCTGAGCCAAAAACGTTCCATGACTACACAGTCGAAGTTAAAGAAGACTTTCCATTTCACATCGTGCATTTTATTCATTCAGCGTATTACATTGATGATATAGAACACGCGCTACGACACTGCTATGACCACGAGCTGGCTGCCAAAGGAGTTATCATATTAGTCTTAGCTGAAGTTCACACAAATGGTGTTGTGATGAGACTTACAAAGGATTTGCCTAAAGATGATGGTTATGGGCGATATATTGGCCATAAAATTGCACGTATTGCTCGTAAAAACGGTTGGCGCTATGAGGTTCATACTACAGAATTCCCAATTGATGTGACCGAAGTCTTCGATGAAAACCCACGTGGTGGCAACTTGCTGCTCGATTTCTTCACCGGTACAATGAACTTTCGAGGTAAAAGTAAACCAGAAACCGTCGAGAAAGCTCTGGAAAGAATCAGAAACACCTCGACCTGTTCCGATGGAAAAGTATATACTAAAGATTTGAATCATATTCATTTTATTTTCAAGAACTAACTTTGAACATTTTAGCTTTTGTGTGTTTTCTGAACAGAAAAAAATAGTATAATAAACGTATAGTAACAAGGTTAGGTATTAATGTACTATGTTAAAACACTTTATTAATATTTAGTAGGTCAATTATCAAAAAACAAAATAAAAAATATTTTTCAAAAACGATTTTCTCGTTGATCAGTACTACATGCAGGTGCGCATTTTATTCAAGGATGAATCTTGCTTGATCAGGAACCTTTTTCTAGTTTTAAGACGAAGCAGAAACCTACTGACTGACAGACATTAAACTCCAGAAAACATTCTCGGTTCGTGTATGAAGTATTAACAATAGCCCTACACAGTGATGACGTTCTACACCCTTGTCTATACCATGAGAGTTTTTTAAAAACCTTTCATATTTATATCTCTTATTCCCTCGAGAGAATACAGGAACAATAGTCATAATTAGTGAACAAAGCAATGTGGAAAGGACTACTCTTGTCTAAAGACGGGGTGAAAACGTGATCACGCTTCAGGCTTATCATTGTCTTCTTAACAAAAGGAAAGATTCATAAGTTAGAAATCTGAAATAGGTTACAATGTCTAGCCTCGTAAACAAAGATATTGTATTTCAAAAACGTGAGCACGAGTAACATTCAGTATAACCAATGAAAAAGAAAAGACACAAATCCATCTTTAAATACTGTTCAGGTAAGTTTTTTTTATTCACATAAAAAAAGAATAGTTAATGGATCGACGGGAAAAAATGAAGCTTTAAGCAAAACTCAAAAATAACTCAAAGATTATTATCAAATGCGTCTTATGAGAATATAAACGGTTTCCAAACTTTATTTTCTTTTATTTTGGTCTTTTCTTAATAGTCAATGGTTCAGTGGTAGGAAGGAATATGTTCTGTCATTGGTCGATTTAAAATAAACTTCTCCATTGATATTGATTCACGCTAAAAAAAAACAAAAAAAAAAAAAAAACAAAACAAAACAAACAAACAAACAGAAAGCAAAACAAATCAAAGCGACGTTTGGAAAAGGTTATGTCGCAATACAGCGAATTTGGCTGTCAATGAAGATGAAAAAGGGATGCGAGGAAGACTAGGCTTTGGTAGACCTGACAAAAAATCTCCTAGAAAAACGTTAATTAGTAACCAGAGTAATCACATGTATGTATTATAAACAGATATTCAATCTTTGTTCATGTTTGGTGTTGCCATATGATGCAGCTCTGAAAAAAAACCCAGAAACAAACAAACAAACACACAAACAAACAAACAAAGGAAGGAAGGAATAGAAAACGAATTAAAGGGAAACATTCTGACCGATAAGAGAAACTTCCTGCAAGCGTGATATAATTTTAAATGAGCAATCCTGTTTCAGGTAGTTAGTGACTGTCGTAAAGTGCAATGGGTGCCAATTCATAACAACGCACATGCAGAACTCACAACACACACAACCATAGAAAGAAAAAACCCTCGCAAGAGGCACTCCCGAAAGTAAACAACCAGGCCTCCAATGCACATCAGTGTCGCCACTCTAGTACCCAGAGATCTTTATTCGACTTGAGAGGTCTGGGAACGAGAATGCATCAGTGTTCACCATTCCTTTCCTTTCATAATCCGAAGGTTAATTTGTGATTTTCGACGAGCTAGAAGAGAAATTCTGTCGGCCGTTGGAAGCCGTGTGTGACTAAGGGCGAAATATATTTATACATCAGAAGATGAGTTGCTACGTACCACCGTTATGGGAAGGCACCGATGAGCATTATGTTAAAGCGCACGATGAATTCCAAAAGAAAACTGGAGAACATGGTCATGTCCTTGAAGTACTCCGTACCTCCCTTCCACCAGCTATTGAAAACATCTCTGAATCTGTGCACTTACACAATTCGATCAACATCTTAAGCAACATCTTAATTCCTAGTGATATTGTGAAAGTTTTGGAACAAAATTCATAGATTGTAATGATTATTTATTGAGTAAACATAATCCGAAGGTTAATTTGTGATTTTCGACGAGCTAGAAGAGAAATTCTGTCGGCCGTTGGAAGCCGTGTGTGACTAAGGGCGAAATATTAAATAATTTCCTAACTATTGCTTCAAATTGGCTGAAATTCTCTAGAAAGGTAAAGCAAATAGTGATACACAAGTACAGACTTTTTATCATATTTTATATATTTTCTACTGCTAAAAACGGTCACAAACATCTAGCTTAATTTTATTTGTGTTTCCGGTTGTTCGCGGTTGCGTGGTTGTCAAAATTGAATGACCAATCAAATTTTAACAAAAATCGGATTATGTCAGAGCCCTTGTTATCCGCTGCTGGCGAGGAAAAACGCGGGCTCTGAGTATGAGATTGCATTCAAATGAACCCAAGCATGCGCATTGAAATCATTTTTCTTTTGCTGTTCTGGCGATACAGTACGTGTCTCACCAAAACTAGATAAGCTTAATTGCTTTTATTTGAAACCTTTGCGAACTCAAGATTAGTGAGTTATTCATCAGAAGTTTAGATGAGTTGCTACGTACCACCTTTATGGGAAGGAACCGACGAGCATCATGTTAAAGCGCACGATGAATTCCAAGAGAAAACTGGAGAACATGGTCATGTCCTTGAAGTACTGCGTACCTACCTTCCACCAACCATTGAAAACATATTTGCACCTGTGCACTTACACAATTCGATCAACATCTTAAGCATTGGTAGTGGAGATGGATATATGGATGTAGAAATACTCAAGATCATCTACAGTGAACTCAAGAGAAAGTTCCCAGCGTTGAGTCCAATCAAGATGTTCAATCGAGCCATTGAGCCTTCACCAAGACACGTAAGACTGTACAAGACTAACACAGCAAATCTACCTCAAGAATTGAGCCCTGCAAAGATTATCTTCGATATTGCTGAGCCAAAAACGTTCGACGACTACGCAGTCGAAGTTAAAGAACACGTTCCATTTCACATCGTGCATTTTATTCATTCAGCGTATTTTGTAGATGATATAGAACACGCGCTACGACACTGCTATGACCACGAGCTGGCTGCCAAAGGAGTTATCATATTAGTCTTAGCTGAAGTTCACACAATTGATGTTGTGATGAGACTTACAAAGGATTTGCCTAAAAATGATGGTTATGGGCGATATATTGGACATGAAATTGCACGTATCGCTCGTAAAAATGGTTGGCGTCACGAAACACATACTACAGAATTCACAATTGATGTGACCGAGGTCTTCGATGAGAACTCACGTGGTGGCAACTTGTTGCTTGATTTCTTCACCTTAACTATGAACTTTCGAGCTAAAAGTAAACCAGAAACCTTCGACACAGCTCTAGAAAGAATCAGAAACACCTCGACCTGTTCCAGTGGAAAAGTATTTGCTAAGGATTTGAATCATATTCATTTTATTTTCAAAGACTGACTTTCGTGTTCGAGCCTTGTGTTAGCATAGTAACCATTGTATTAGTGAACATATAGTTCGAGTGAAATGTATCTTGTTTATCTTAAATTAATATTTAGTATCTAAAGTTGTGGAAGAAACAAAATTGGTTATGTTGTTCTACTAGAGTGTAAACTATAAATCCATGAAACATTATTTACTATTTGTTAAGGGTGTTTATTGTAGAGTTCAAACACTAAATGTACGCAACAGTTGTCACTATTTAGTAGTAAATAGCACTAATTAAACAAAAGAAAACAATAGAATTAGCATAAAATAGCACTATTTAGTGGTATTCATGTTGCAAGGCTAAGGAGCAGATGACAAATTTGCATAAAAACGAGACGAAACCAAACATTTAATATGATAAACAGACATGATTCACATAATTATACAGGGTTAGAAAAATACAGTCTGGACTATCTAAATAAACATCGAAGTTTTTCTACTTTCCTACTGGCACATGAACAACTATAGTGTTGGGCCATGTTTACGCAAACGCATACAAAACCCATTCCTATTGCCATATGGTGAAATGTGGCGAAAATATTGACTACTTGCGTTTTCACTTTTAAATGCAATATAATAATCTCGCAGTAGTTCGGGGCTGTAATTATGCTTATTCATGGAATAAAAAGAATTTATGAACAGGGCAATTGAAAAACTTTAATAGTTATCTTATTTAGTTCAATTTCTTTGCACATTTTTCGTATTAAAATATATCTTTGCTACTATTATATACATTATTCCTATCATTATTTATTCTATTTATTATCCAATAACTCATTAAACAAAAGATGCATAAAAGAATCAACATTATAAAAATACTTTGTTTCAAGAGTGGCGATATATATATATATATATACCTTGTGGGCCATCGTATCATTGTCACCATATATATATATATATATATATATATATATATATATATATATGGTGACAATGATACGATGGCCCACAAGGGACACGCTGCAACCAAAAAAGAAACGCTGCAAACAAACAAAAAACGTTACAAACAAAAAAATAAAACGCTGCAAATAAAAAAAAAAAAAAACGAAACACTGCAAATAAAAAATCAACGTTGCAAACAAAAAAAGAAACTTTGCAAACAAAAAAGGCAAAAGACTGGGCACGTTATTTCAAGTTTAGACGAGAGGAAATAGGTTCTAAAGATGGGGAACAAAACACTGCTCACTTTGAAACACTAATTTTTTTACTGCAAATTATGTTTTGGCTTAATTGTGCGTATTGAAAACAGGGATATTTTGTATGTAGAATAGGCTGCCCACCTACTCATTTAGTACGGCGACTTTCATGTCATCGATCGATCCACGGATGCGCTGTGACTGAAAATATCGGTCAAAGGCCGATCGAAGGTCGTTTCAGAGAACATTCATAATTTATCGAGTGGGGGACTATGATGATTTTGGCGGGGGCATCATTTTTGCCATATGCGATTTAGGAGGGGGGGGGGGGGGATGACAAATATTTGACCATATATAAAACCAAATATAATACTGAAATACTGAAAAAGTTTACCCGAAAAAATATCAACTATGAAAAGCTAATGTAACTACGAATCCGGCTGGATTTTCATAGTTGATAAAATTTCAATAAAGTTATTGATATTCAAGTTCTTAGACTTGGTTTAAGCATACCATTGAGTAATATAATAATACAATGTATATCCTTATCATGTTTGTGGATTAGAATCTATTCAATATTCCACTCCTTTATAATTATCCATGAGGCGTTTCCCAAAACTACGGAGCCCTGGAAGGGTCATTCTCTACTTTTTTTCTGGATGCTATACTTTTAATGATGGGAAGCCTATACTCATTGACACCTCGTTCGTTAATACATTTTTGGCAAAATCCAATACTTTAATAATCCAAAACATGGTTTGCAGTTAAAAAAACTAATGGTTTCAAAGAGGCGAGCTCGCAGTTGCTTGGTGTTCGCCATCTTTAGAAGCTATTGCCTCTCGTCCAAAATTGAAATAGCGTGCCCAGTCTTGAACCTTTTTTGTTTGCAGTGTTTTTTTTTGTAAGTTTTTTTTTGTTTGCAGCGTTTCTTTCTTGTTTGCAGCGTTTCGTTTTTGTTTGCAGCGTTTCTTTTTTGTTTGCAGCGTGTCCCTTGTGGGCCATTGTACAATGATGATGATAATAATACCAATGACACCAAAGGTGATGCTGGTGTAATGTTGAACCGATGATTCCATTGCTGCTGATGATGATAAAGGCGAACATGATGGTGATAGTGATGACAATGGTGATTGATGATTAATGGTTGCATATTTATGACGGATATATATTTATGTTGTATTCACTGCTTTAGTAAGGATGTTATTTGAATGGCACCATCCATAGAACCGGTCAAACAGGTTGAGCAGCTTAGGGATGACGTCCAGTCCACGCTCATCACATGCTGTCTGTGGTAAGGTAGACTGAGGACCTGCGTCAGATCTTTACCGTCCACCTATAGAAATATATTAAAAAAATAATGAATGGATGGATGGATGAATGATGGATGGAGAGACAGGAATGGGCGAATGAATGAACGAAACAGTACCTTATAGAATCGTTTTCGTATAGTAGCCGGAATTTGTAAGAAAACATTGCAATCACCAGCCGTATTGTAACCGGACCGTTTCCCACTCACACGAAAACGAGTCTAAGTCAATACACTCTGTGAAACCGTGGGATTTTGTGCAAGCGATCAAGATATGGATATGTAGCTGGTCTCGTTGAATCAATAGCGATACGTAATGTTAGTTAACTGATTAAACAAACGAATTGTTATGTTAATGTTCCAACGACACCTACTGAATAGCCTAACGGTCATCACTGTCTGGTTGGCATTTCAATGACAAAGATTTGACATCCGCTGAAATATCGATCGCCATTTGCGACCCACATTTCGACGTATTGGACAAGTGATCGGAATATGAATATATCAGTGGTCGTCATAGAGAGGTCCCGTTGTATCACATACCACATGTGGTGGTCTTATTTTACAAGTGATCTGTATATGAGTGGTCGTCATAGAGAGCACCCGTTGAACCGCATACCTTATAAATCAATCCACTCTGTGATCCACATGTCAATACATGTTGTCCTTCAGAATCAAACGCGAACAGTCTACCATAAGAACCACTGCCATTGATGCCACGTGTTTGATTCGGTCGTAACGAACTCTTCAACACTGCTCCTTCGTGGATATTTAGTTCAGCTATCTTTTGCCCCATACGATGGACACTCCATTGAATGAACTGAGACAGGGAAAATAATTGTTATTTTTAGAAATGTCAATATCTTTATGGAGATATGCTTATTACATCAAGTAGGGTAATTTCAAATCATTCTTTGATGCGATTCAGAAAAGACAAATAAATAAATAAATAAATAAATTTCAAAATAAATAAATAAATAAATAAATAAATAAATAAATAAATAAATAAATAAATAGATAAATAAATAAATAAATAAATAAATAAATAAATAAATAAATAAATAGATAGATAAATAGATAAATAAATAAATAAACAAACAAATAAATAAATAAATAAATAAATAAATAAATAAATAAATAAATAAATAAATAAATAAATAAATAAATAGATAAAAAGATAAATGAATGAATGAATGAATGAATGAATGAATGAATGAATGAATGAATGAATGAATGATGTTTTAAAACAGCAGGTTGCGATAGAAGGAGTTTTGCTGTTACCTTTCCATCTAATCCCATGCTATACAACGTAGTCTCGTCGACGCTGAACTGAACACAACATACTTCACCGTCGTGTGCGTGCATTCCCATTAAACAGTCGTATGAACGCATATCTGAGTAAAACAGGAATAAACATATTAAATAACAAGGCGGGTGCACCTCCTCCCCCCTCCCCCCCAAAAAGGGCAAAAAGGTCCGCTTGAAACTATAATTTCTTTATAATATCCCTGTGAAAGACCACTGTGAAAGGACCAAGACAAAGTGTAATGGGTTGCAATAAATAGAGGATATTACATGGGCGAGCGGAGATACGAATTTTATCTTCGAGTGTTGAAAATATCTAACGAGTGAACGAAGTGAACGAGTTAGATATTTTCAACACGAGAAGATAAAATTCGTATCTCCAAGCGCCCATGTAATATTCTGTTTACTGTAAAAACTCCAGTGAAATAGAAATATTCAATTTAAAACAATATTTTTTATTGGCGTTTGGTAATGGTTATTTTCACACGTGAAAATAACATTATTTTCACGTGTGAAAATATCAATTTTTCGCGCGAGAGATCACCTGATATTTCACTGGAGTTTATATGATAAGGTGTAATAATTACCGAAAATACAAAGAATAAAGTCATTCAAAAGGAGAGTAAGGCACAATAAATTGTAGTAATACAGGTTTACACGGGGTTTTGAAATGCACGCCGACTTTGTGAAAATATATGACAGCTATTAATAAAAAAAGCTACTATAAAAAAAAACATCAATGGTCCAGGTTTTTTTTAATGTGCATCCCTCCCCCTGTCAAAGGTCTGGCTACGGCCCTGTTAGGGGAGGAGTGAGACTATGATCTGTGAATCGAGAATTAAGTAAAGAAGGCTTTCCATGCAACACTGGGTACAATATGGGCTGGTGCTCGAGTTAGTGTGAATCGATGATTCTTAGAAGTATTTTGGACATCGCGTATGTCGAACGAACGAACAAACGAGTCCCTAACAAGCTAACGACCGAAAGAATGCATAAATGAAAAAATAGATGCAAATCTCCCAAATAAGTGAACACTTATGTCCGGATAGATTTTTTCGCATAGAGTTTGCAGGCCCGTAACAGATGGAGAAAGACACAGGGCTCCCCTCCCACTCAATTATTTCCCCCTCAATTATTTCAATATATTTCTCCTTCTTTTAATGTACATATGTCTCAAGTCAAAAATATTTTCATTGATTTACAGTAACAGAATATATGAACCCTGCTACGAGCCTGGGGCCGGTTGGTCGATTAGTGCTAATCCAGGGTTAATTCTAAAGGTGGAGAGTTAACCCAGGATTAGTGCTAATCGGGCTTTGAACAACCCAGCCCTGGTTTCTTCTTTTTCTTTGGAATAGTACCCAGTCTCTTTCTTTGCGAAAATCATTACGAGGGTATTGAAGGAAAACTGATAATAGTCTAGTGAGCCTTACCAAATAGTCGTATCATTCCATCGGCCCCGCCCGTCACCATGAGTGTACCATTATGGTTGTACGCTGTGCAGTTGATACAAACAGGGGCAGGGTCGATTGGTAAGTTCCGCTGAAATCATCAACAATATGCAAAACATCAGGGGCCTGGACACTACTATCGATATCCACCGGATAAATCCCTATCCAACACATAAGATTCTAAACAAAATCTATCCAGTCGATAACATTATTCAGGGTTCGCACAATCGGCCCCAGGGCTTCAAGGAATGGTAATCGCTGACAGTACAAACAAGATGTTTGATTCTCGCTAGAGGTCGCTCCCCTAACCTGCACCCAAAACAACTTCCCTTATCAGTACTAGCGATTTCGTGAGAAAAAGGGGTTCTACATAAATGATTTTCCTCGTGGAGCTTCCTCCTTCAAATGAAACTGGTCTGGAGCACGTTCGGTCTAGGAGCAAGCTCCCTCAATGTCTTACAAAAAAACAGGAGCAAGATCATTGATGCGTTATAAGGCGAACGCAGGAAAACCATGAAATAGAAACAAACTAAATACTAGCAAATAGTAGCGATTTAGTAACTATTTGTCTCTAGCACTCAACCAGAACACAATACCCAGACAAAAGAAATAGTAATGTTCTGGTTGAGTGATAGTGACAAATAGTTATTAAATACCTACCATTTGTTATTATTTAGCTATTTTTATGGTTATCCTGCGTTTGCTCTACAAGAACATATCCAATGGATTTCAGCCTACCTCTACTTTCATAGCTTTCATGTCCCAACACTGTAGAACACCCTCACTAAACAACACCTTCCCATTGGACGAGGCACTTAACACGTCACCACGAGCTTTAGGGGCAGAACCAAGAAGAAGAGATGACGGCATCTGTGACGTAGATTTTTTGGTAGTAGCCGCTGAGCAGACAAACGCAGTTCCTGTTGGGCTACAGGATAGCGAAACAATCCTGGAAAAAACAAACGTGCATTAAAATACATGTACTACTATAGAGGCTTTGCACCATCACGAAACGGTCCTGGAAAAACATGGCGTGCAATTACAGAGTTAAAGAAGTCTTGTTAAGATGTGGTCAAATAATGAACGGAAATGAAAGAAGGATTAATAACACCATTAGCGACATTTCAACTTTTGAATTAGAAGCAAAAAAGAACTTTTACTCAGCTATATTTCGACTTTATTCAAAGTCATAATCATGCTAATAAGTTGACAAGGACGGAAGAAATGACCATTATAATTTATTACCTTGGATATAAAGAATCCGTTGATAAATCACATAAAGTTTTTTTGTTGTCTGTATCATAAAAACGAACTTTGCCATGGCCTGTACCCAGCAGAAGCTGATACAAAAAATATGATAAACAATTATTTATTGATACGTAATGTTTTCAGTTAGAGTACACACACTAAAATTGTGCAACATAAATACCACTAGTGCTAATTGATGCTAATTCTATTGTTTTCTTTTGTTTGATTAATGCTATTCACTACTAAATAGTGACAACTGTTGCGCACATTTAGTATTTGCACTCTACTATGACTTAAAAACATTAGAATGAGCATAAAATTGTACTATTTAGTATTACTTATCTTTTGCAGATTTAATGTATGCATTTACTCTGTAAATTAAAGTACAAAGTATTTTCATTTTTGTAGTGCTAGTGTCCTACATTACATATATTTGCAGGCTACCAACACAGCTAGTAACAAATTGGCAAGTAACTGCACTTGTGACCCCGGGGGAGGGGGATTTTGGGAGTTAATTCTCAGGGATGCCCCTCGTGTCTTTTAGGGATAACAAATCAGCAATTCGTCTCTTTTAGGGTTTAAAATATTTTTATATTTTGCCAAATAATCACTTTTTGGTATCTTTTAGCACTGAAACTCATGATTTTGTTATCTTTTAAAGATGAAACATTTGTGTAGCCACACCCTTTTGAAAAAACGTTTGGTATCTTTTAGGAGTAATGTTGAAAAATTTTGAAAATCCCAGACCATTCATCCCCAGAGTCCCCCCCTATATTTGTGACACAGTGGAGTAAATACAATGAACTATTGTCTAGCATCTTACCAGTCTTTCTGGTTTAGAGGCCCATTCCAGTGCTAGTAGAGGTGATTTAGACATCAAAGTTGCACATGTCCTGATATCTGGATGGTTGGTCCATACCCTACAATAATTGAAATTATAATAACTGAAGACAATTTACTCTGATGACAAGAAATATTGCAAAGATTAAAACCTAGTAATAAAATTGTAAATGTCATTGATTGATGAAACAAATACGACAAACATTAATAAGACCTATTTGACTTGAATATGGAGCTGCTTCTCAAGAGAACAATCTTGAACAACACATAAACAAATACAAAATTGACCTAATACATGCTAATCTTTTTTCAATGATATAAAACAACCATATGTTAAACTGTCAACAGTAGTGAACCATATCAAGGATAATAAAACATTTTTTTCAATGCATAAAGACTAAAACTTTAATCTTTAATCGTTGATTTGATATTATTGGCGCGAGTAAGGCTGTCTTGTGGAACAGGTCGAATGTCTTTGTCATCAGGACGCCTCTCTTGAATATCATTGGTGATCGGCCAAACAGACAATAATCTTTTGAAAATGACCAATGAAAACATTGAATGATATTGTTCTCTACAGCCAATCAAAAAAAGCCACTCAAAACACCTTCATAGCATCATCATCGTCATCGCTGTCATCTATCTGGACTTACTTGACAATACCATCAGAATCAGAGCTAGCAATCGTGCGTCCACTTGATGAAAACCGACAGTGTACAACTCCTGAATGATGCTCTTTGTATTCTTCCTGTAAATACAACAATACTGTTGTCGCTGTATTGTCACGCTCTGACCGTGACGTCACAGTCAGAGTGTGACAATACTGTGACTATAATTATAAGTGTATTGTAATGAAGTTTTTTTATGATTATTCTAGTAGAAGGTGCAGATAATTCTTGTTTGACCTACCGGGTTTCTATTATCTGGTCCTTCCACTACTGACAAATTTCATTCATTATAATTGTATAAAATTATATTGTAGAAAATAATAAAAACCTTGAAACCTGGTCACAATACCACAGCTAGTTCATACTTTGTATTGTTTATTGTTTGTATGGCATTTGGAAGATAGATGGCCACAATACACAATATGCAAATGCACTATTCCATTGCTTTCAACATCATTTGAAATCATGCTAATGTTGAACACTTACTTGCCCTAATAGTAGAAAAGGTTTTGGTTGGGTGTTTTCTGTAAAAAGAATTGTATCACTGTGAGAGTTTACCAAGAGTAACAGCAAAAAATCTCACTGTTACAATGTACATAGAATAATGTTCAAACTGCACCCTCATTCCAAGATATATCCGAGAGTAACTTCTGGAGAAGATTGCGACTGACTCATTCAACAGATGTTCTTCTAATCAATGATTATGAGCATCGAAACGTCCCAGTCAAACTAAATTATAACAAAGTTAAAAGCCCAAGTATAGTTATTAATGGCTACCAAATACACCATTCCTATTGAGGATTTTTGTCTGGAAATTAAGAGTTATCAGGAAGAAGTCGCAAAGTTCTGAATTTATCTAACCTGCGTCAAACCGTACAACTTTAGTTGGCGACTTGTCCTCCAGTTTCCCATCCCTTGGTAATGTGGATATTCGGCTATCCCTACTCGGCACTGTATTGGTTCTCTTCAGTGCACTATCTGTGTCATCTTTGCTATAAACCTTCTCTTTCATCCCTGAATCAAAACTCAGTGACTTTCCAAGTGGAGCTGACTCATTAGTGAATGTTTTGGATATACTTTGCTGTTTTTCTAGTGGAGTATGCTGGGTTGGAATTGATTGTGATACTTTGAATTCTTCTTCTATTTTGCCTAGTGGTTTCTCATGGTCTTGGCTTTCCTAGGTTGGCATCAAACAAAATCAAAACATATTAATTTAAGTAAAATTCAGCATCAACAGCTTCTGTATTGTATTAATTAAAAGTATTTATCAAGAATTCTGAATGATAAAAGACCATACAACACTGAATTCCTTGCTTTTTCATGTACATAGATAACATAGATTGAAATAATTCAATAATTATTAAACAGCATACCACTATAGTCTCTTGTTCTTGTTGTCTGGATATCTGCTGTTTTTGTTGTACTGTTTTTGATGGAGTGTTTGAGTCAGTTTGTCTGTGTAACTTAGCATTCTTTTTTGTTCTATCTTTCATGTTGGCTTTTTTGGGAAAGGCTTTGGTGATTTGTTGCAGAAAAACTGACTTGGGCCTGAAATGACATTGTATGAAGACATAAAAAATTGATTGCTAATAATTAATCTTATGGTAAATGAAAATTAAAAAAAAATTAAAATGTCTGCAGCACATCACATTTTTCAGTGTAGGTATATAATTGTTAAGAATCCCAACTGGCTAGGAGATGAACCAGTTGGCTACCAAAGCATGGCCAAGAAATTATATTTTGACCAAATCGGAACCCAGACAAATACAATTTCTGTGGCCAGAGCGGGAATTGACCACTTGGCCATGCTGCTTCCTATATGTGATAACTGGCAAAACCATAAAAGTGATCATGTAACTTATTATGGTGATGATGATGGTGCTGGACTTTAATGATGGTGAAAATGTAAAAGATGGTGGCAACATCAGCAGTGTTGATAAATGACATTGATGATGATGGTGATGTGATGACAATGATGATGGTGATGATTAAGACAATGATGTGATAATTCTGTTGATTGTGGTAGTGGTCAAGAGTGGTTGCCCATAGCAACCAGCCATAATGATTAACATACTTAATGCTTATGATCACAATAAAGAGTGACATAAATCAAAGATATTACAGCACAAATGATTATGAGCACGGACTGAGATGACTCCTCAACCCTGGTTCTCACTTGCAGTGTAATCATATTAAGCATTTGTAAGCAACATACACAGGTGAGCTGAAATAAAACAGACAGACTTCTAATAAGCAACACACTACTAGGTCGGATGCTCATGTTACATAAATATTTATATTGCAAGTGATGACAATAGTTACAAATCACATACTTTTGAACCACATAGAACTCTTCATCATCTTCAACAGTCTCTCCAGCAAGATATTTCCTCTCTTCCAATTCTTTTGATAGCCTAGAGTTCATTCTTTGTAAGTCAGTAATTTGATCAGCCAGGTCAACAACCTGTTGCTTCAGCTTGGTGACTTGTTCTTCCAGTTTTTGCTGTAAACCTCGTTCTTTGTCGTAATGTAATAATGTCGGCATAGCTATGTAATGGTTAAGAATAAATAACTTGGAAACCAAATATAATGGTTGAGATTAATCAAAACCTAGCAATAACTGTAGTTATTTTGACAACATTATACTATTCCTTAGCAACCAATACCAAAAATGCAGCATATCAGAAAGGCCTTAGCAACAATCACTGCCATCAAAGCAACAATTTTACAGTCCTTAGCAACCAACACAGCTGTCTTATCAGCCATTTTGCAATCCTTAGTAACCACTTACACAAACGTATTATTGAATATTGTGATTTGTACAATGGGGTTTAAGGGTTTTTTATTGGGAACATGATATTAAACCCATTGCTGGACTAACATTGTGTTCAAAATTTCTCCTGTTTTTCCTTTTAAGTGGGAAAAATTTCTCAAGCAAATCCATTCTTTAAATAAATAGTTGGAAAAATTTGAAATTTTGTTTCCGGTGAATTACCAAACACCACTTCTAAAGGTACACCTAAACATCCCCTTTCTGACACCTTAGCAACCACTTACTGACACCTTAGCAACTACTTACGGACACCTTACAGACACCTTAGCAACCACTTACCAACCACTTACTGACACCTTAGCAACCACTTACTGACACCTTAGCAACCACTTACTGACACCTTACTGACACCTTAGCAACCACTTACCAACCACTTACTGACACCTTAGCAACCACTTACTGACACCTTACTGACACCTTAGCAACCAAATGCTTATCAAATGCTTATTTAGCAAAAGGTATTATTAAAGCTGCAACAAAGGATACGTAAATTATAGAAGACAGTAATAAGGAAATTATGAAGAGATAAATAAAACGTCTCTTGCCAGGACTTCTGAAAGTACATTTCAAATGCTGTATTCTGTTCTGGATTCTTGATGAAAGGAATAGCTACAAAACAATGAAAAAAATAAATTAATAATTTAATAAAGATAGGTTCATCTTTTTAAACTCAGATATTATTTAAATCTACACTTGACCAAAATCAATTAAATCTGTACTTTTGCAACAAAAGATGGTACAACACAAACATCTCTGATGTTCAGACAATCAGATTACAATCATTTTCGTGTGAAGAAAAATTCTAGTTTAATAGCTAGCATTCAAAACCAAACAAAGTTTCAGTCAGACTGTTGCATTTGTTTCACAGTGAACACTTTGTGAGGTTTTTGATTGATGTCCACCAAAATGCCAGGTTCTAGATGAGATCTTTGGATTTGACGCAGTTGCACTTCAAATAAATGGTTGTAATGTAATTGGTCAAATATCATTGTCTAGTGTGCTATGCTATTATTTTATTCATAAGGTCATATTCAATGTTTAAACCTTTGCAGATCACATGAGGAATTTTCACTGATGAAAAACCCAGAAGGGACATGGGTGGGGGGAATTGCCATATATCGGTGGGCAGGGATGCTTGTCATATTTTTTAGGGGTCAAAATCGGAGATCTGGTACCTTTTAGTGTCTCTTGGAGGTTTTCAGACTCTCAGATTTAAAGTTGGTACCATTAAGGGTATTCATGGATATTGAAAACCAAGTCAAATGGCACTTACCAAACCACTCTCTCCAGTCACTTTGAGGTTGTAGTTCAGCAACGTATCTCTCAAAAAACTCTGTTACTTTATCTGGTTTTGAATTCTGAATTGCATGGACTACATACAATCGTAGTAAACATGTTTCCAATTTCCGCACATTATTGTAATGTTGATAATCAAGTCTTTTGAAGAAACGTTTGTCTAAATGTTCCCAATATTCCCGCAAGGATGAAATGTCATAAGATGTAATGTATGCTAAAAGCTGGTCCATAACTCTGGTAACCTAAATAATGAAAGGAAAATTTCACAAACATAACAAAAATACTATACATAGTCTTCATTACATATGAAAAAAAATAAATAAATGAAAGAATAAATAAATAAATAACAATTTTTTTCAAAAAAAAAAAAAATAATAATAATAATAATAATAAAAACTAGTCAGAGATACATCAATAATTTACATGTAAACTTATATCTGAAACGCAAATAAACAAGTATTATATACTTTTTGGGTATAACGTACAAACATATAGATTAGAATTAAACTAATATAATTAATACTGTCTAATGAAATATAAGTTACAATATTTATTTTAATTTTAATTCGTTTCGATTTAATTTCGATTCATCCTACACACAACTTTTGAATTAAACCAAAGACTAAGAGATTATTTATCTTTCGAAAAAGTTTGACAAGAAAAAGATCAAAGTCTTTGTAAAGGAATTCAGAATATAGCCAAATGTCAAAATGTCAAATGAGCTCGTTGCCAAAAACGATATTAAATTACTTTCAAATTACGATAAAAAATGTTCACAAAATATAAAGCTAACATACCAAATAAAGATTTAATAATTCAAAAATATACATAGAATAGAATCAATGACGAAATGCAAGATAAATTTCTTTCAAAACATGCGGAACAAAAGACCAAAGTTCACGGATAAAAAGTTGCATATGTAAACATAATTTTTGCGCAACTAAAAATCAGATTTTTGATTAATATTACTCACCCTATAGCTCTTGTCTTTATCTGCTTTAATATCATTTTCAAAAGCTTTTAAAGTTGACGTAAAACCTCTAAAAAGAAGATATTCTTTAATGAGATCGTCCAGCACTACCGAGACGGTCGCCATGTTTGTTTTTCCTATCAACTCATCACCAGATTCCTTTACCGTGCGGGATAGCCTTGCAATCCCGTTACTTGCTTGAAATTTCTCGGGACATTTACATCTGACATTAGAATTTTGGATGCGATTTTCTATAATATAGATTGATCTGCATTTTTTCTTCTGTACGCTAACCGCCGTTGTACGTCGTTTCTCCATTGCTTACACTCTTGCCGTACGTGTTTTTCATTCACTTTCGAGTACTAACAAGTTATTTTTGTAAGTCTTGCGGGGTTCCTGTGGTATTGCAAGTTTGTCATTTTCCTGGGTTCTACTAAAAAGGGTTCACAGGCATTACCAAATAAGGTAAGATTACCAAATATGGTATTGGATACGAACAACAACTTTTTAAAGAGAAAAGCTTGATATGCAAAAATAGTATAAATATACCACAAATAATATATTATTTGATATTCTTTATTAAACAAACTGCAAAGATCTAACGAAACCAGTTATATTATAAAAATGTATATATTAGGATACTTATGTTGGGGATCGCCATTCCCTTTCATTTTAAAATTCGTGAATTACTAACGTTTGAAATCAGTACTATGTTTTCATTTACCACATATTTATGGCATTAGATATTCAAACATCATAATTCTTTTGTTGCAACCACATAACCAAGAATTCCAAGATGGCGGTTATGACGTAACGTGCAACCCAAGAATAGTGACGCCTTTCACGTCTTTCCAACACTACGTCACATAATCTTTAAAAAAAAGTTATTTCTCTAAAGTCTTTATGAACAGGCTGAAAACGTCTTTCTGATCGGCTCTCAATCCACCTCCGATGCAATACGGCAATAACTCTGCTATGGTATCGGATGATTCCGGTACTATACCCGGTCAAATTTCTCATTCAATAAGTCACATAATCTTTTTGAAAACCTTTTCCTCTATAGATCGCCGATGCAATACTAATATTTCCTGTAGAATAGGGTAACTCCGGTACTACCTGGCAAATCTCGCAATCAATAAGTCACATAATCTTCATGAAAACTTCTTCCTCTAAATCTCCGGTAGTATACGTTACTATACATCGCTCCGGGTGTACCGATGGCTAAATGCACTGCATATAACGAACCATCGAGTTTTAAACCGATGGAAATACCTAACAAGTGCTTGGAGTTCAAATCTTTCATCGACGCCTTTGTATAGCGATTTAAATGCAGTGCTTTCTTTATGGACCGCACGTTCCATAATCCCAAAGGTTCGAAGCAGACCTGTTGAAAAAAAAAAAAAAAAAAAAAAAAAATAGATAAAATAAAAATGATAATAAAAAATCAATTAATGTTGAAACGCGCGCGCTCGATAAACGAGCACGAATGTACAACTATAAGCTCATGTACGTAATTTGAAAAAAATATTGTTGAAAATAAAATATTTTGAGTACTTTCCATTTCCATTTACAGTCAGTAACGGATCCAGAGTTTTTTAAAAGGTGCTCCATTTTGGTTTCACATTTTCTAAATCGTCGTTTGTGTATTGAGTAGGAAACGGTACTGCCCGTACTGTAACAAATGTAACAATTTACTTGAAATGTAATGTTGTTATGTAGAGCATTTCACAAAGTCTCAAAACGATTTACAATTCATTGTATGACGCATTGTCAATTTTGTTAATTTCTTGATATTATTGCTAGAGGGGGGTTCCCTGGAACCCATGGAACCCCCCCTGGACCCGCCACTGACAGTGATTTTCGAAAACATTAAGAACTCGAACCCAGTACTTTTCGCACAATTTAAGCCTGGACTTCCTCCAACTGATCAAACGATTGCAATCCAGGACGTTCCGCGTCACAGTCGGTTGGCGCTCTACCAACTGAGCGAATCATTCAAACAAAGAACTTCCCGTGAAACAGCCAGCATGCGCTAAACATTACCTCTTGCACAATTTGAACCCGGCCAAGCTTCCAACTGAGAAATTCATGATTTGACAGTTACCTTAGTGATGTTGTCCTCTTTTGGTAACACTTTGGGTATTTCTTGAATAGCGAAGAAACCACTTGTAAACAGTCTTTTAGCTGCTGGAAATAGTCTAAAGACATCACTTGGTATTCTGTCGGCTTCCTTACCTCTGGCGTAATATTTAGTAGTGGCGTTACATTCCTGGCCAATAAAGGAAGTCTCAGGTGCTGGAGACTCGTCTGCTATACCTGGTGTACGATCTGAAAAGTATTCAAATATAAAGGGCGTTGTAGCGGAATCTTGAATATCGGGGGGGGAGGGGAATATTATGGAATACAGAATATTTGACGGAAAATGTTATATAATACGGAATCTGACATTTCAAGAAAAATAAGGGATTGGGAAAAGTCGTCTTTTTAGAATACAATATTTATAACAAATGAAAAAATAAATAAATAAAAATCAGAAAAGAAAAAAAATCAAAAGACACTAAAATCTGTAATGTTTGAGTTCCTGTGGGAATATGATTTAAGTTGCAGGAGGTGTTTTCACAATTAATATAGAGACGATATCTTTTCATGTTTAAAAGCAAGCTTTAAGAGCAAAGCGCTACAATGTCGGAATTTTAGTCAGGAATTGTTGACATTTTGGTCACGTGCCATTACAGGTATCCTAGCGTCCTAAGGATGGCATGGATTACTCTACTTACGATTATCACGAGAGCATGATGAATCAGGACAATCACGTGATTCCATCGATATTCCCGTACAGAAACCATTGTTATTTAAAGTCTGGCATTGCCGCTTACGGAACTGACTTCCTTCTTCGCAATACCGACTACTGCAGCGACTCCATTTACTCCACTGTCCCCAGCTGGCTTGAGGAGGGTCTTCGGTGGCATCTGGTATGAATATAGATAAAATAAAGATGGATTTATTTTTATAGGTAGTTCTTTTGATTTTTGAATGATAATTAGTAATTTTTTAATTAGTGCCTCCCCTTGAAAAACTTTCTGGATCATTTTTTGAACAATGCCCCCTCTCCCTCTTCCAAAATTTATGGACTCGCGCACTGAAAACTGCATGCACACAGTTGATGTAGTCATTCATCCATTCACCTAGACTTGCCCAAGTCAACCTCTATGATTTTCGCAGGGGATTTGCGAAAGGATTTATGGGTCATAATGGATTTATTTTAATCTCATTAAATTCTCCATGCTAAAAACACAGGAAGCCCAACAATCGAGCGCCTGTACATAGGCTTTATCTGAGTTTGATAAAAAAGATGCATTGTGATCTAGCTTCAGTACTGCAAACAACACCATATATGACACAATAAACAAAAGATGTTTGTACCGAAGCTAGACCATAATGCACCATGTTTGCTATTTCAGAAATGGTCTATTGCACAGTGTCAATCCAAGAATCAAGTCCTGCAGGGAAGTTCGATTCGGTTCCTATGTTTTTCAAGGTGCGCGCGGGGATGAGACGAAGGAAAGCCTACCATCCACCTAGCATTCATTCCCTAGCTCACTGACTCATTTATTCGTTCATTTTTCATTCATCCACACATCCTTTAATCGTTGCCATCAATAAAAAAAATAAAAATAAAAATAAAAAAAACAATCAAATAATCAATCAATCAATCAATCAATCAATCAATCAATCAATCAATCAATCAATAAAAAAAATAAAAATAAAATAAATCAATCGCTTGTTGCCCTTACCGTGTTCCTCGTCCATATCATAATCATAAATCCCATCGTCCTGCTGTTCTAAGAGGTTGCGGAATTGCAAGCCTGTGTCGTGTCTAGGCCGTGTGATGTGTATAAGAAATAAAGGAGTGAGTAGCAATAGCGACAGAACCAAAGCTTTGACAATCGTCATGGAGGCTTCGGAACACTGAAATAATAAAAAAACGGTATTTAATAGGCGCAGCTACTAAAGTCAACTTGCTATGGCGAACACCCTTTGCTCTCTCATTTCGATATCCAGGAATAATCCTTTTGTACTATTTAAGGGTTTAACATGAAAAATGTGTTGCATATGCCGATGATGTTGTTCGCCCGGGTCATGGTTCCCTAAATTTCTACGGTTATTTGCACTATTACCCTGCGAGCAGAGTCTTCTTTTACCTAATTCCCCATGAGAGAGGGAAGGTTAAAGAAGACTCTGCTCGCAGTGTACTGCACTATAGTCCTGAAATGCCGGGCTCGGGTGCGTGTTTTGGGAGCTTTTCGTCCAGAAAACAGTTAAACTCCCCAAGACGTTTACTTACGAGAACAAATGTATGTACGCACGACCGACTTCGTTTTTTACCTGGGAAATCGCATGACTGTTGCATATTTCGAAAGTGTTCATGCCGGAACTGGTTCTCTCGTTCGATTCGGCCGTCAACATAGCGTGCAATTTACAGAAGCGGAATGGATCCATCTCAATTGAGGAGGGACCTTACATAGGTCTTTCAAAAGATGATATTAAATCGAGCTCATTCAGAAGGGTCGGAGCAATCCCTCCTCTAGATCGGCCCGTGCAATTCTCTATCCAGAAGCAATGGGGACAAATTGGAGAAAAATGTAGTACTTACTACAAATGCATTTTTAGATAACTGAGTATAGTCCACATACCATTGATTTCTTAGTAGTCGACAGTTCATCTTTAAAGCCAGTAGTGATGACTAAAGGCTCTGTTGTATCCATCGTTATCCAGCTGTATGAGTAGGAAAGGTGCTCGCTGTAACTGCATATGTATAAGAAAAAAATAGAACAAACACTCGGTTAATAGGTTATTGATATTCAGTTTACTAGAGTCAAATGCAAGGCATAACTAAATTTTCAAGTATTATTTTTTCTGCGGTGTGAATGATAGGTTTTAATTTGATAAGCTCGTTTTTTTTGCGCCAAAGCAAAGACATATTGCTACGATGCAAATGTTTACAAATTTATTCGTAAGTATTGTTAGTGTTTTCAACTGAGTCATTCATTCGTATTCTGTACATGTGAGCAAGTTGGGGGACGACTCAAGTCTAGCAAGACAGCACTGGCTAAATAAGGACCAAAGTGAAGCTAGCCTGAGATTCGCAGCCTGAGATTCAGATAGCCTGAGATTCACATTCAAATCCGGGGGAGGTCAACAAGGTCAAATACTAAAATATTCATTATACTTAAAAAGATATATAAAAATTGATAATGTTATACAAATATATTATCCACGAAAGGTTTTCTTTGAATAAATATGATTTTTTAGGGAAAGTTAACATTTTTTAACCTAAAACTTGAATAATTCTACTCAGCCTGAGATTCGGAATTCCATCCTGAGATTCGGGGTTCCAGCCTGAGATTCGACCACGAATATTTTGGTCCGAAATTGACTGAAATCATACGCATAACTCATTTTCGGCCAGCAAATAATTTTCTTGTGCAAGAAAAACAATTATTTTACAGGGGAAAGTTGACAATTTTTGATAAAAAACTTCAATATCTCAACTCAGCCTGAGATTCGGGATTCCAGCCTGAGATTCGATAACAAACATTTTGGTGTAAGATTGACTAAAATCATACTCCTAACTCAATTTCGGTCAACTATTCAACTATTAATTTTGTTGTAAAAGGGAAATAATTTATTGTGTACGGGAAAGTTGACAATTTACCCAAAAACTCCAATAACTTACTCTGCGTAAAAAGTAGCTCTGCACGCAGAGTACTAATAACTCAACTCAGCCTGAGATTCGATTCCGAATATTTTGGTCTAAGATGGACTAAAAGCATACGGCTAACTCGTTTTTGGTCAACAAATAATATTATTGTACAAGATAAACAATTAGTTTACAGGGGAAAGTTGACAATTTAACCAACCTCCAATAACTCAACTCAGCCGGCCTGAGATTCGAAATTCCAGCCTGAGATTCAATCACGAATATTTTGCATGCGGCTAACTCATTTTCGGTCAACAATTAATGTTATTGTAAAAGGGAAACAATTTATTTACCAAAAGCTTTAATAAGTCAACTTAGCTAGCCTGAGATTCGAAATTCCAGCCTGAGATTCAATTACGAATATTTTGGCCTAAGATGAACTAAACATTCCTAACTAAATGTATCAGTTATTCGTCAATCTCCAACATGTCACCTCCGTGGCAGCCGCAATAAACGTTTCTTTGTAAACTTGAACTAGCATAAACGAGGGGGCAGTTGCTAAAAAGCGAGCGCGAAAAAGCAAAATAGCAAATCATAAATAGCGCTTAATGCTATGAGGATATGTTTAACGGGGTATTTTAATTCATTCAAAGTTAATGCTGTTTCAATGGATTACAAGGAAAATATTGATAACACGCAATTTACGATTATACATTACACCAATAGTTGTTGACCAATAATGATTCAGTTCGTAAAATTTTATTCATTTTTATGTTTGTTGATTTTGCAAAAGATTGAAATGTGCTGTGCGTTTATAATCAAAATGTGGTCGAGTGGAAATTAGGGAAAATTAGTTGTGCGATTTCTGGTAGTGATCCCAACTTTGTGCTCAAATCTCAGCCTGGAGCTCCCGAATATCAAGCTGAGTCTATGATGTCATAAGCATTTCTTTGTTATCATAGTATTTGAAGCATTTGTGGTATTCCTAGAATGTGTTGGAATGTTGGGCCGACGAGTTGCAAATATCAGCCTGAGCTGAAAAGTCGAATTTTTCCCATTTAAAAAGCTAACTTGTACTTAAAAATGTTAGTTATTTTAAGAAAATAGATTGAGTTGTGTTTCTGAAAATGTGTTCAATTAATGTCGTCTTTATTACAAAAAAAAAAAACTGTTTTGGAATGTAACATGACCTAAGAGTGCAATCCGGCCGTGTAAAAGGTTGGATCCAATAAACTAAAAGAACAATAGTTTGAAAAGAAATTAAAGCCGAAAAAGATCATTGGTGTTTTCTAATTGAAAGGAAAACTGAGTTGAGTTATTGAGTTGTTGTTGTTGTTTTTTTTTTTTTTTTTTTTTTTTTTTTTTTGTTAAAAATGTTGTCTTTCACTAAGAAATAATTGTTTAATTTGTACAAGAAATTTCTTTGCACTACGAAACAATGAGTTCTACCTTTGATTTTAGTCAATCTTAGACCAAAATATTTGTGATCGAATATCAGGCTTGAATCCGGAATCTCAGGCTGAGTGGAATTATTGAAGTTTTTAGTTTAAAATGTTTTGTTTCATAAAAATTGCTATATTTGTACAAGAAACTTATTTGCTGGCCGAAAATGAGTTATGCGTATGATTTTGTTAAGGAGACAATCCCTTAACATTTCTTATTCTCATCCCATTTCTCATTTTATCTTGTTTTTCAGTTATTTCCTGTTTAGTCAACTGAGATAGCTGTGTGCATGCAATTACTGGATGGATGATTGATGTTTTATTCTTTATTATCTAAGGAATGTTTTAATGCATTTACTTAGTGCTTTTATCTTCTTAGTTTGTTTATCCGAATCTGATTGTTATGATTTTAGATATCAGATTGGGTTGCATCCGAATTCCATCACATCTTATTGTGCACACACAGTTGTTTCATAGTTTATAGTGAAATCTACTTCTAGGTTTTACATATTTCTACTTAATGGTTTTGCTTCTTTTATGCAAGTGTTTCTTTTGTATTGTTGCATTAGTTCTTATTAGTTTTACGCGTCAAGTGTAGACCTTGTGTGACTATAGCTACGTCATAGCACTTGAATGGCTTTCGAGTATTGTGTACAAGCCAATCATGGTGTAGCTGGGTCATACATGGTGTCACAGTATAAGAGTAGCTGTAGCGTGTAATTAGTTAAGAGAGTTCAGTTGTTGCTGAAGTTGTTGGAGTTGATTAAACCACCTTTAAACTACCACTTGGCTAGTTCCCTTTGTGGAAAGATTAAGCACCCCACAATTTTATACAATCTCGGGCAAAAATATTCGTGATCGAATCTCAGGCTGGAATTCCGAATCTCAGGCTGAGTTGAGTTATTGAGGTTTTTGATTAAAAATTGTCAGCTTTCCCCTGTAAAATAATTGTTTCTCTTGTACAAGAATATAAATTGTGACCGAAGTTATTCGTATGCATGTAGTCAATCTTAGACCAAAATATTGTTGCTTGAATCTCAGGCTGGAATCGCGAATCTCAGGCTGAGTGGAATTATTGAAGTTTTTTAGTTAAAAATGTTGTTTCATAAAATATTGCTCAATTTGTATAAGAAACTTGTGTGATGTCCGAAAATGAGTTATGCGTATGATTTTACTGAATCCCGGGCAAAAATATTCGTGGTCGAATCTCAGGCTGGAACCCCGAATCTTAGGCTGGAATTCCGAATCTCAGGCTGAGTAAAATTATTAAAGTTTTTGGTTAAAAAATGTCATTTTTCCCTAAAAAATCATATTTATTCAAAGAAAACCTATCGTGGATAATATATTGGCGTAACATTATCAATTTTTATATTTTTTTCTAAGTATAATGAATATTTTAGTATTTGACCTTGTTGACCTCCCCGGATTTGAATGTGAATCTCAGGCTATCTGAATCTCAGGCTGCGAATCTCAGGCTAGCTTCACTTTGGTTAAATAAGGATAGCACATGCAGTCCAAGCTCATATCATTATCTTTCAATATTTATAAAAATCATTTCAGTGTTAAACTTGAAATAAATTAAGAATACCAATCAAGGTCATACAAGAAGTCTCAATAAATAAATAAATAACTTTTTTTTAAGTTTTACTCTCCCCCATACTAAAAATAACCCAAGGCAGGAAAGCTTCGTGCCATCGAACTCCAATCACTCGTAAACTTCCCCCTCAAAACTTGCCTAGAAGTCGTCCAAATAATACCAACGACGGTCAAAGTATCCATCAATACCTAATCAAAGCACAGTGCAAGGTTTGTTTCATTGCGATTCCGTCTTGCTGACATTTTCGACTTTTAAGTTCAATTTCTTGCTTTCCCGGTAGGCTTGAAGCCAATGTCCACCGTCAATATCAAATCCGTTCAGAATCGAATGACAGCCTCGTTTTGAAAACAACAAATCGTCACTTTCCGGGGAGGCGGCTCGTCTGGGATGTCTTTCTAGCTGGCTTGTTTCTACGTCAAATTGTTATAAAACCTCTCGTATAGCTTGTAAGTAGCTATTGTACGAAACATAATGAAGAGCGACCAGAATAGACGATCCTTGAGTTAGTTATATACCTCGTTACATTTGCGGTGTGTGACACGGGTTTAATTTGAAAAGTTTGTTTTTGCGCCAAACGGAAAGACATATAATAAAATACTTATACTTTATCATGTGGCTGATGTTGATATTATGTTTGCTTAACGTACATATATGAGTGTAGATTTGATTTTAATGGTCATAAGAAAATTGCTAGAATATATGCCAGAATATTTGTTTGTATGTTGGATGATCATTTCATGTACTTGTTCATGGTCCGTTGCACAGCTGTATAAGCCCATGTGACAACCAGTGAGAAAATCACTTAAAATATCGAAATGAAATTGAAATTTTTCATTCCCATTTAAAAACATTCCCCAAAGAAAACTGAATCACATTGGCCCGTTATGTTTAGTTCAAACATCTTCAAAATGTTAATCGGGTAGGATCTTAGTTTGATTGGTAATATACGATCTTCTTTACTCAAGACAGTTGTTTCTGTTTTTTCCATTCTGTTGATTCCATTCATATAAGTTATAAACAGATTTTTATCAAGTTTTCTGATTCGAATGATAAAAAAGTTACAATCAACCCGAAATCAACTAAGCAAAAAAATCGTTAAGGTTCAATCATTTTTTCTTGGAGTCGTGTTCACTCATTTAAAAACTAAACCATTGTTCTTAGATTTTTCACGTCAACTTCACGTTTACTTACCAAGTTATGAAATGTATCTGATCGACTCTTCCATTGATGAAGTCTTCGATTGAAGAAGAGTTCGAATTGAGCTTCTTCTGTTTATAATTTTGTAAATAGAATGCACGTTTTTGTTCTACATTGTTACTGTGTGATTCAATAATTTATCTTTAGACCGTCTAGAAAAGGACCTGCTGTAGATGTATAAGTATAGAGAAATGACGGTGCCACCCGTCAAATCACAACCTTCGATTTATCCCACAGGAAGCCCAAACGGTCATAGTCGCCCAAACACAATCGGAAAGTGTAAAAATCCCAGGTTAAAGCAATTTCAGAGTAATGTTGACTGGTTTCGTAGCTTGCTTCTAGAATTCCCCATGACGCCTTTTCTTTCTTTGTTTTACGATGCCAATGAAATCAGTATTAAAATACAAATGATTTCCATAACAGTAATTACTCCCAAAAATCAGAAAGGATTATGGGAACGTGAATGTACAGATTGGCAATATTAGAGGCAAATTAATGATAACATACTCAAGCGATGATGGGTGGGGTAGCCATGACCGAGTTTTTAAATCAGCAAGAGATTCGTCCTGATTTGCATACAACTTTAACTTGAATTTTCTCAACAAAAAAAATCAATATTTGTTGTTGTTTGTTGTTGAATATTTCAGCTAAATATGACTTAGGAAATAATTTTTTTAAGCAATATAAAATGTTCTCGCCTGCGGCACGCCGTTTAAAATCCTCATAAAGCTGCTCATAGTAAATGCGGTTATGATTCAAAATGTTGATAATTTAATAATGCTCAAAATTGTTTTTAAAGTCTTTTTTAATTATATACTAGCCCTCATCAATTACGTTTACCATGAAAGCAAATCGAAGTGCTCAAACATTTTGCTTATTATTTTCAATATTAGCCTAGCTTTCCTTGTACTTTAGTTACTTTCCACGCGAATTTCCCCATCATGCCCATCTTCCAACAAAGTTCTTCGTTTGCCTCCACTTAAACTCTTATCGATAGTTTTCTCCATTTTCTTGGCTTTCAGCAAAGCCGTCTGTTGTTTTGTCTTTCGTTTAATTTCACGATACCATTGATAAACCCCGTGTTGACCGTGACTCAAAGTTTTTACGAGCTGTGGACTGGCTTTGCGATGTGATTCGTAGCCACTGAAGATTGTGTGACCCTGGTAACGTACTCCTCTCTTTCCTGTAAGTATAAAGCAACCAGATAATCAGATTAGCGTGACATAGCAAGTGTGACACAGCAAAGATCAAAATATTAAAATACCTCTCTGGTTAACGCTGGTCGGAAGTACAGCAGGCTCTCTCAATACCAGTCCTACTCCATTAGGGGTATAAGCTGTAACTTGTACATTGGCTTGCTGTCCTGCTGTCACGGCAACCCAGCCAATGTTAGACAGAACGATGTCGGCAGCACTTTCTCGCCATCCAATACCAGTGACGGTGAAGTCACGGCCTTGTAGGGATGGAAATGACGCCATTCTTTCAGAAACACCTGACGGGATCTTCAAAACATAAAAATATAAATTGACGTTTTTCTAAGTCCAATTATTACAGGGGTGGACCCAGACTAGTTCCACCTATTTCATGAAACCACTCAAACTTTTCAAAAAATAAAAATAAAAATATTAAAATAATTTTTTCCAAATTTTGCTAAGCAAAACGATTCTATCAGGTTGATATCCACTGTGGCTACAGGAAGCCCATCTGAACATTTTTATCAACAAACATCGTTTATTTCCGGTTTTCGATAACAACTAGACCCTGAATTCAGGGTTTACTCGTGCCCAAGAACGAAGGTTCTTAAAAACCGAAAACAAAACAAAACAAAAAACAAGAAACAAAACAACACAAAATATGCAATACGGTTTCTTTGCGACATCTCGAACTTTCCTTTAAGCTCTTATAATACCACAGGCAGCCCAAGCAATCTACTCGCTTCGCTCGCAGCAACTAAAAGGCAGGAAACTATCATCCACACCACCTCTTCTTTAACGGCAAAAAATACTCCAAAATCAACAAGAATTACACAAAAACTACATCAGCATAAAAGCTCAATAAACAAGATTTCAATAAATTGCACTTTACTTCAATTTTTCACGAAAAAATACTGCAAATTTTCGCTTTTTCTTTCAAAATTCGGCAGATTTTCCAATCAGTTGAAGCGTGGACCATAGCGAGTGAACATTATTCGTTGTTTGCCCTTTGTTATGTTTCTCTCAATTTCGCAAAGTTCAGCCATAAAAGAGATCATTTTAGACTTGAAAAGTGACCAAATAGTCTCCTTTGGGTAAGATACCAAAAGATCCTTTTGAAATATTTGTCTTTTTTCGCTTTTGTTAATACACATCGCTATAAACAATCGTTCTTCAACTCGAGTGAGCGAACTTCGATATGTATACGTCTACAAGCTCGAAAATTCTCACTTTCGCAATGAATTTCTTGCTACTTTTTTATCTTGTTCACTTCTAATAATTCTTCTTAACAATTCCACGAATTGGTTTTCCTTAAATTAAGTTTTATTTAGCTGTTTTGATGCGACATGGAAGCATTGGTTTTAATTATTTTTTTAACTGTTTTGATGCGACATGGAAGCATTCGTTTTAATTATTTAAAAAATTGTTTATTAAAAAATAACTGATAAAATTGCAAAAGAAAGATTACTTGAGAACAAAAAAAAAGTGAAAGCGCTGGCGCATTAGAATTTCTTTCTTTGTGAATTCGGTCAGACCTGATGGAACATGTCTGAACTTGCCAAAATTTCTAACAGCGAAAAAAAAAAAAAACTGTCTGCAGAACTATACTCGTGCCCTCGGCCTAAGGGCCTGGGCACGAGTAATGAGACAAAATATTCGTGTTAGGGAGCAGTCCCACGGGAAAAAAGCCACGCGCTCACGTATAAACCAGTGCCATGATGTTGTGTGACTTTGGAACCAGTCAAAACCTTTTTCTATTGGTTTGGCACCAGTGGCATTGTTTTTTGGCACCAGTCAAAAGTCCTTCTGATTGGCTGGCCTTATTTTGGAAACCAGTCAAGATCGTTTCTTATTGGCTACTGATTTGGCTGGCACTAGTTGAAACCAGTGGGAAAATTATAAATAGAGCGTGACTGCTAAACAAATGCTGTGATTGTAAACTGTGCCATGGTTGATGTATGCTTTTATTTCTTGTTGAGATCTAATTGTTTAGAAGGATTGTTATCCAATTGATTTTAGTATTTCATCAAAAGACATCGAAACTTTTGTTTGATCAAAGAATGCATGTATATACTCACAACCCGCGTGTGCAACGGCGGTATTTGCAATATCGACGTCGAAAGAAATTGGCAAAGCAAGGCGATTTAATCGAGTCCGATTGAAATATTTAATAGTAATAATATTAATAATATTTTTTACCGAATTTCACTCTGTTTGTGGAAAATCGCGGTAGTAATCTTAGCAAAATTGACTAGCTTCTGTCGCTGTTGATCTGTCCTATTGAATTGTTCATCCGGTCTCACGATCGCTTACGCGTCTGACTTCGAACTGAGAAACGGTAAGTTTTTCCCAGGAATGATCAGTCGGTTTCTAAGATATGTAACTTTGCTTCATTTTTATTGCACAAATAATGGATGAGACAGTAAAGTAAGTATGAGACAAGACGCTTTTACGATCGCTCGATCGATTGTTATTACTAACAGCATAGTCTATATAAATAACCCACAAAAAAACTGACTAAACACACATGAAACCAGTAAATAGCACGCATATTCAAACAAAGATAAAGAATAACTGATTCAAGTTCATTTTTATTGGTTTAAAATCAAAAAGAAATTGTTAATTTCACGAAGCCAGAAAAAAATACATCGTGCTTCAAATTTCACTGAACCACAGGAATCCGATTCAAAGCAACATTGTACAAACTAAAAAATAAACATAAAAAAGTTTAATTTGATATGGTTTGATATAGTTTAAATGTGTTTTTTTCTTTTATCAAGTAATTTTTACATCTTGTCTTTGAAGAGAAATGGCATTTTTGTGCCAATTTTTTCATAAAATATTGTACCAAAAAATTGAAGTAAATATTCATTAAAATGCTGGAAATTGCATTTCCGAAGGTCTAAATTTCAAAATTTCCCGGGGGGAATGCCCCCGGACCCCCCTACAAACTCCCGCCTTCGGCGGTCGATGGACACACAAGGGTGAATTAAAACTTGAAACCACTCAACAAAAATCCTGCATCCACCCCTGTATTAATAACATTTCAGATAAGCTAATATGTCATACTTTAATTTTGTCGGAAATCTTAATCAACGAAGACAAGCTTCTCTAAAAGAACTTTTACTCCCCTTTCCAAGTTGTCAAAAAAAACATACTCCCCTCCACAAGTTAACAGCTAACAAATTAGCCACACACTAATGAATATAACTAGCTTATATAACTGCAAATTAAAAAGGAAGCCAAGGATGTTGTACCTAAACATATTACATGACGTTAACCTGCGTCACATCCGCAATTTCTCACGTAAATAGCGTCTGCGAAACAACGGACAAAGCCTTGTTCAAAGACCCCTCGTGAATAGCACGGTTATATACAGTAGTTTCTGATTGGAAGGCAGCGTTTTCATACTATCGAGAGCTCTGATTGGTCAAATTGATAACTAGTGCCAGTCCCGAATCATTTAGGCAATGTTTTGATTTGACAGTTCGCGGCATAATCTAAACAAAGAGTTTACAAAAAGTTCGCACTTTTCAGAACTGTTAAATTCGCAACAAAAATATGTCGGACAAATGTATGGAAATTGCAATCTCTGTCAAAAAATAATTGAAAAATCCCATGATAAGTATCTGATAGAGGAAAAATCACAAACTTTCATTGTATTAGACGAATTAAAAAGTCTTCGATTTGAAGTGCCACGAAGAAGCGACTGCATTTGCCGCAGTTATTTGAACAACCTAAAGAAAAGAGACGAAACCTTTTCCGTCAAATAAACAAAGTTGAGGACAAATTCAAACATACTGTTGCTAATTCGCAAAAGCGACAACTCGAAACTTGTGATGATGATGAACCGATCCCAAAATCATCAAACGACGCCATTTTCATTGGAATTATGAAGTACAACATCGAGGGACTAGCACTAGTTATCAATTTGACCAATCAGAGCTCTCGATAGAATGAAAACGCTGTTAGCCAATCAGGAACTACTGCATATAACTGTGCTATTCATGGGGGGTCTTTGAACACGACTTTGTCCGTTGTTTCGCAGACGCTAATTACGTGAGAAATTGCGGATGTGACGCAGGCTACATGACGTCTATGCTACTTACTTTGACAAACACAACATAATATGTAATTAGAGTTTGTTATAAGAGTTGTTTCTTTCTCCTATACAACAAGTGTTTTTCTCCAGGTTCTCTAGTTGTCTTCGCTCTTTACAAAATTCAACTAATGTGTATAGAGATGTGTGGATAATAGTCGATGTAGGAGTAGTGAGTGTGAGAGAAAAGGCTTCTCATGAATTAGTGGAAATGCTAAATAACCTAGAAACTATAAAAAAGTCCATTATTATTATAGTTATATATAGACTCCCTCTCAGTTGTTTTTTTGTTGTTTTTTTTTGGAGGGGGGAGGAGGGGGGGGGGAGAGACTACTATACATAATACAGCATGATATAATTCACTACCTGCAGCAGTTGTTGTCCAGCATGTTTAGCATAAAACTCTTCCACTCTGTCCACACCCAGAACATGAATGGGTAAGTTTGGTGAAGCAAAGATTGTGAAATAGATCGACTTGTTTGCCTAAAATGAAATATCCAAGACATTTAACATTTCATATTAATTCTGAATAACAGTCTTTATAAAAGAACTACTTGTAATATATTTATATCTGTGATAATAAAGTACAGAATAAAGTACACATTTCGCTGTTCAATAACTGCTCTGAAACAAATTTCTGTAATGTGAACAAACAGTGAGTAGTGCTATTCCTTAGAAATATATTGTTTGTAATCATCATTTTTGCTCTTATAGAGTTTTTTATGCTATTGAATGCTCCCTTGTGCTAAAGCCAATCAGAGTTTATACTCCTGGAGGGGGGGGGGGGTACTACCCTACATGGACTATATGGGAATGATCCGCTGAACAGGGTATGGTTTTTCGACCTTGGTGTCATGACCAAGTCATTTTTTTTTCTATCGAGACATTATCTTCTGTCAATATTTGATAGTTTATAAGCATTTTTTGAATGACTTTCATCATCCTGCAACTTTCCAGGCCTGGAAAACGAAACTACAAAATTGCCAGGATTTCAATGACCAGTATGAGCCTGACAATGGTTTTTCTCATTGATGAATGTTTCAATGCAGTTAATAAATAGCAAAAGGTGTAACCAAAATTCATTCATATTTAGAAGCAAGCTATAATAAAAAATCACTAACAAGCAACAAAGATCTTTTTTTTGTGCTATCAAAGTAGCTACTGTTACCTCAGTCAATGTTTCTTTATCTATTGGTTCATTTTCACGTGGCATTCTGGTAACCTAAACGATGTAACAAATGTGATCAAAGGAAGGCATCAGAAGGGACCAGATTCCTGAATCCTGGACAAAGTTATCCACTGGACAAATCAGTTATCCACCCTATAGAACCACTCTAATTCTACTTACATCATCAAAGTCCACTCTACACAGAACCACTAAAAGGTAAAGGTACTTATATTTAACATCGGTAGTTCCTTCAGCTTGAAGCTGGTATCCCAGGAAGCCGACGGTGCGCACTTTACCCCCTCTTTCCATCAATGCTCCTTTTACAGGTATTTAAAGCTACTACAAACTACACAGAATAGAAAGAAGTCGAAACAAGGATGTGAACCTACTGTGAATCGAACTCGTGGCCTCTCGCACAGACGGACGCGCACTAACCAACTGTGCCATCCTTAATTCTAATTCTAATTCTAATTCTACTTACATCATCAAAGTCCACTTTAGCAAGAATTACTCTTAATATTCTACTAGCATCATTAAAGTCCACTCTACACAGAACCACTCTAATTCTACTTACATTATCAAAATCCCCTCTACACAGAACCACTCTCATTCTATGAACATCATTAAAGTCCACTCTAGCCAGAACCACTCTAATTCTACTCACATCATTAAAGTCCACTCTAGCCAGAACCACTCTAATTCTACTCACATCATCAAAGTCCACTCTAGCCAGAACCACTCTAATTCTACTTACATCATTAAAGTCCACTCTAGCCAGAACCACTCTAATTCTACTTACATCATCAAAGTCCACTCTAGCCAGAACCACTCTAATTCTACTTACATCATTAAAGTCCACTCTAGCCAGAACCACTCTAATTCTACTCACATCATCAAAGTCTACTCTAGCCAGAACCACTCTAATTCTACTCACATCATCAAAGTCCACTCTAGCCAGAACCACTCTAATTCTACTTACATCATTAAAGTCCACTCTAGCGAGTCCACCCAGTAGAAATGCTTGACCAGGTTTCAGGACATAGGTCTTTGGTACTAGCCAATTGTTGGTGTGTAGTAGCTTTAACTCCTCCATTGTCAAGTAATTGGTTACCTAGGATACAGATTAATACATAGTCAACATTGTAGTAAGAATAATATTGTTTTAATCATCAACATCAACACTATCACCATCATCATTACTGACAGCATTTGACACTGGTATCATTGTCATCACCAACTATCATCATCACTATCATCATTGCCATTATCATCACTATCATCATCACTATCATTATCACTATCATCATCACTATCATAATCACTATCATCACCGCCATTATCATCACTATCACCATCACTATCATCATCACTATCATCATCACCATTATCATCACTATCATCATTATTTTTGACCAACCTGGTTCTCATTCAATATTCCCGGAGTGTCATAAAACCAAGACTGCTGTTCTTTCTCAGTGACATTGCTAACTATCTCTGGTCTTAAGATGTCTATCTTACTTCCAGTGGTGTCTGTCTCCATAGTTGTCATAGCTGCTGTCGTCTTATTGGTTCGCTCTTTACATGACGTCTCAGCTTTGTTCATTATTTCTGGATCAATGTCATATTCATCACCATCAACCATATTGTCCTTATACTGGAAAGTGAAAATTATAGATTTTTAAAATAACATTATAACAAATATGTGTATCTATTTCTGTGTCAACTTTATTTGGTGTTTTGCACACTAATTCAGGAAGCCTTGCCTTTCTCACACATTCACAATTAATATAGATTATATTACATGCATTAATAGTTGCTATGAATTGGTCTTATTTACAAATCTCATGTTTGCAGTTCATATTGTGAATAAATTTGCTTTAGTTAATCTTCGTAATTTCTCTCACTACAAAAGACAGTTACATCTAAGAGCCTCCACCAAAACAATAGAATGACTTTCAATGCACTCGCCTATCTTCTATGGCTTAGCAACACAAACTACTATTTGTTTTCTATATAGACTATTGGAAGGCATTATATTTTATCCTGTCATTAAATAATTGCTTGTATACCTTGGCAGTTCCATCACGTAAACGATACTTCAGCTTGGTCAAATTCCAGTGACCACATGCAAATCGTAACAAGCTCAACGTCGTGCCTGGCAGTCTTGATACTGTAGCTCTATTTAACATATCACCTCTTTTCTTGTGCACATTAGTAAGATCCAGTAGAGCATTAAATAGGCTTGTTTTTCCACTGTTAGTTGATCCAACTAAATAGATGTCACCTTTCTCGTCCCAGTGTTCAAGAATTCTATCAACCAGCTGTGGGAAACCAAATCCAGTTTTTGTACTTATTAGACATATATCTTTGATATTAGCTTCTTTGAGTCCTTGCAGTTCAGTTTGGTGCCATACGAATGACTGAAGGTCTTCAATGTGATTTCTTGGTTTACCATCTAAAGGCAACATATCCAGTTTGTTAGCTACCACGATAATTCTTTTTGCTGGGCCAACAATATCAAGAAAATTATGTACAAAACTTCCAGGAAGATCTGTAATATCAACCATGTATAAAATCAGAGCTTTGCACCTTGCTATGTGAGATAAGAACTCCACAACGTCTGTGGGCGAAGTCAGAACTGGACTGCCTTTGTTGTAATTTTTCAAATTGAAACAACGTTCGCATATGACAGGTTTTAGAGAGTCCATTTCATCTTGGGTACGATTTAATGATGGATTTTTCGTGGCCACAATAAATCCAGGTTTTTCGCGGTTTTCACTTTGAAAAATTGTTCCACATCCACTGCATCTTGGATTTTTGAAAAATTCGTCCAAAATGTTTGGTATAGTATTTATTCCAGCAACTTTGTCCACTGTTAAGCTAGCATTTTGAATTCCACCTTTATTTACTGTAGATAACCTGTTGATATTTCTATCGTATAAATTTTGAGTTGGGTCTGAAGAGACTTCAAAGTTGCTGTCGTCTTGGCGAAGAGCACATGTCGTTGACAAACTTCGACAAAATCTTTCTCCATAAATTGAGCAGCGATTTAAATTACTTCTAACGAGAAGAACCCTAGTAGGAGCTCGTAAATATGATAGACGAGAAAGCATCTTGTTGTCAAAAGAAAGTAAAAACAGAAAGGGTCGTTTTCTTGCAAAAAGTCTCGCAACTACTTGTCCGCCATCATGACATCTCTATTGGCAAAGACCGCTGGTCAAAGGAATTTTAAAATTTGATTTGTGGGGTTTCTGTGGAAAAAAGAAATCATGTAACTAACAAACGAACGAACAAACAAATGATTGAATGAATGAATGAATGAATGAATGAATAAATGAATGAATAAACGCATATGAATGAATGAATGAATGAATGAGTTATGAATAAATGAATGAATGAATGAATGAATGAATAAATCAACCAGCAAGTCAATGATTATGTGATTCTAAACATTTCTCTGTACGAATGATCACATACCGGACCCACCAAGTATTGTGCGACTCACCAGGATTTCGACAGTCCGCAGTCCATTGCCGACCAAGGTTCAAATTTCCAGTGTAATATTTTAATAAGCACAATATGTACCCATTGCCCGCGTTAATTGTCTTTTTTATTGGCTTAGTAACTAACATTAAACTGCTAGGTTGATCATGCTAATTAACCATTTGCAAACAGTTACGTTTTCAACTAAAAGACTATAGTGTTTAAAACTTGCTTCTGAGGGAATCACACTCAAGCTAGGTAGGCCAACCAGCTGGGTCATTCAAAAGTTCCAGAATCAAAACCATTCAAATCCGTGATTTGTTTACTACTGCTAAACAATTCCGTGGCGCGAAGCGTGACAGCTTTGTCACCAAATTATGTACACATGACGGTATGTACGACCCCGTTTCCTTGACAACGAGGAAGCAGAGAAAGCTAAATGTCGTCAAATGTCAATTGCTCTTTGGAACACTTATCAGAAGGGATTTGTATCTCTTTGAGAACGTGAATCCAGTCAGTCTCAAGTTGAGGGAATGCTCAATCCTACTGTTCAAACTCTCTAGTTGAAATTGTCGAGGGATAATTGTTTTAATTAGTTGCAAGTCGTTTTTAATTATTGAGGTATTTGATTTGATAAAAAAGTTCTTAGAATCATTGAACCGTTTTATTGCTGGATTGAAAAATTTATCTTTGCACGATGTCAAAAACTCGCTCTTCGTCAGTCACGAAGTCTTCATTGTCGTCTTCTTCAAAATCTTCGAAAGCATTGGATGACGAGACGCAGAAAGAAATCGATCGCCAACAAGCGCTTTTGCTTGCAAACTTGGATAGAAAACAGCTTCGCGGAAATGTTACAATGGAGGACTATCGTCATTCTAGACAAACTGCAAATTTGACTCAAAACGAGCGTAGGGAACGCTACGAAATTTCTTCACAAAGAAAAGAACTCTTGCACGATTTGCGCAAAGTTCGATCAAGTTACACTGGGCATTACGACGCATCGAAAACTCCCCTTGAGAATATTCAACAAGCGCTGAGGACGAAGTCTCAAACTCCTGCTAAAAGCTCACGCTTGGCAGCTCCTGGAATGAATAATTTTGCAATTAGGAGGTGCGTTTCAAGTGAGGCTTTGAGGCCATCGAGTTCGTTAGCTGTGGTAGGGTATGGTCACGCAGGCAGTAGCAGTATGAACGTCACTGGAAATAGGAGTAAATCTCCAAACAGTCAAAAAAATACAAGACCAAAAACGGCTGCTCCTAGTGTAGAAAGTCATAAGACAAAGAAAGAAGAAAACACAGCAGAAAAACTTGTAAAGAAGGATAAAAGATGATGAATTTCATGATTGATATAATTGGAAAAGGAATTGTGTAATTTCATTAATTGAGCACTTTGTATGTACAGAGTGATTTTTATTCTTCGTTGTCTTGCTTCCATTTAATAGCTGGCTGGTGCAGAAAGATTTTGGATGAGAAGAGTTGAAAAGAGTAAAAAAAGCAAGAAAGACTGAAAGGAAGATCCCTCTATACCACATTTAATCTATGGTTTATCATTTTTTTTCAAGGCACAAGTTTATTAATTGTTAATTAATTTATGAGAAATCATTACTTTAATAATTAGAGAATTTACGTCAAGTGTTCCTAATCACTCTTTTATAATTATTTGCTGTCCAATTAAGGGCTATCCGAATTGAAATTAATTTTAACTGAAAAGTGCTTTATTCATTGTAATGTATGACAAACCGGTTGTTCAAATGTTCTGCACCAAATTAAACTGCAGGTTAATAGATATGCAGCAAGTGTGAATCGGATTTTCTGATCTTCACTCACAGAAAAATGTCTGTACCCTGCACGAGTATTTTGCTACACATTTTGATACATATTTAAGATCGTTGTATTGTCTAATTGACCTTTATTACACTATGTTTTGTTCAGTTTTCGTTTATGGTCATCCTGTTTGAGACCGTGTTTGAGGAAGATGTTGTCGGCTTTGTATAATGCCGCCCAATTAACCCTGAATCAAAGGATGCGCAAGTTAGACAAGTACAACGCCATAAAACAAACAAACAATCAAACTCAGCAGTAAGTTGATGTTTCATTGAATTTTGTACATTTTTGAATTGGCTATTTTCATCATAGAGATTAAAATTGTTCCTGCTATTTTTAAGAATTTCAAATATAATTGTGTCTTGTTTGTAACGTTACCACTATTTCACCGGAAAAATAACCAACGTTTAGTCTGAAAGGGTATATTTTGTAAAAAATCATTGATTGTTTTTGCTTTAGATATAATGGTTTGTTAGTTTGTATTGGAATATGTTACTAAAAGAAAAAGCTTGTGCTATGAACATCAACATGAATCATTCTGGAAGTTCTCAAGGGCTGGTTGCCTGGATAGCGCTGATCCACTGGATAAATCCCTATATGTAGCGGATAAATTGTAAGGAAATTCTTTAGGGTGGATAACATTTATCCAAACTTCGTGCGACCGGCCCCAGTGCAGTACCACATTTCATAGGTTTTAGCGGAAAAATATTAAACAAAGGCTTCTAGCCAGTGAGGTGCCGGTAGAAATGAGCTATTGAACTAATACAACTGAAGATTTTAAGTTGGAAAAGAAAGTCAGTCAGATCTGAGACCGAGGGAGGATCCGGGGGAAAACGAAAACATTCGAGTTTTCTACCGTATCGTAGTGGTATCCTAACCGTACCGTTTCCCACTCAGACGAAAATGACTCTGATTTTAGAGATACAACTCAGAAATCGTGGCTATCAGTTATGCCATGCGTTGCGGAAGATGAACAGCAACATAAAGAGGGCAAGCTTTAATCTGTTTAATCTACCGTGACATACTTCCAAATCTTTGTACATACAAACCGTTACGCCTAGGGCATTATAGGTGATGTTTAAGCTTCAAAGGTAATGCATATAAATCACGCACATGTTCTTGTGCGTATTGTAAAACACTCACGCAACACAGGCAAATAATAATTGATAAACAACACGCTTGCACGCTATTCATAAACTGGAAGAGTTGAAGGATGTGTACTGAACATCGAAGAAGAATAGTAAAGAGAAAATGGAGGAGGACAAGCAGTTCAAGTTGCTGAAAATTAAGAAGAAAATATGACCAGCAAGCAGAAGAATGTGAAGACGTACACAAATCTAGTAGCCCAGAAGCAAAATGACGTTTTACCTGCGATTCTATACCAGGGACCGCGCCACGTATTTTTGATTGGGGGGGCGTACGATCGCCAAAGCCGGAAGTTATATCTACCCCAGAAAATTTTGAAAATATAACTCGCGGAATTGCGATTTCCGGCGTTCTGAGAAGCATTGAGAACGCAAAAAGCATCAAACATTTACATTTACAAATAAAGTTTCTACAAATACAAAATGGCGGAAGAATTATTGGGAGTGGGGGGGGGGGGGCTATAGACCCTCAGCCCTCCCTCTCGCGCGGCCCCATACTAGTTACAGGCAGCCCAAGCTCATTATCTCAATATTCAAAAAAAAAATGATTTCATTGTTAAACTTGAAATAAATTTAAATTACAATCCAAAGTCATTAATGAATAATCTCAATGAATACAAACATGGCCTTCTTTATTTTTTACCAAAACGAAGTTGAATATTCAAGTTGGTGATTGTGACGTCATTTGCAAAGATGCGCCTTTCCCCTCCCCTCCAGGGTTTGTTGCCAAATGCAAAATTTGTTAATTAGCAACCATCAAGGTACAAAAGACTTGAGTAAATAACCTGATTCAGAGTTACTGTTGTGTGTGAGTGGTATACAAATTGCGTTTTGACGTTTGCTTCAAAGAAGTTTAACAAACTTTTCCAGAGAATTCACTCTTCTTGTGGAGTTCAGTTACTACGGAACGTTTGTCTATGAACTTGTGCATCGTTCAATAACGACCGACTAAGTGAAACTAGCGAGGTGCAAAGGTAAAAATCAGTAATCCTCTAGATAAAGGCATAGTTACTTTACTGTTTCTAATCATCTAATCAATTTTAATAAGCGGCTCTATTATAAATGTGAAATGAGTTAAGGATGAAATCATTCATTCAAGTTGCAATTCGCAATTCAACAAGTTTTGCTTTCGTAAAGCTTTTGAAAAGCTATTTGATAGACCTACGTCACTTGTCTCTATGACATCGTCCAAATGTCCCTATGTCGGTGCATGCATGGGCATAATTATTTTTGGTCATTTCATAAACATCGCAGTTGTAGAAATTAAATTTAAGATGATGAGTGAATATTTTTTGTATATCAAACAATATTTGGTGTACATTTATTCATTGTCCATATCAGCCATGTGTTTTTACAAAGTGGTGACCATGGAATGTACACTCATGTTTGTATATGTTAATGTTGTTGACATTTCCGTCAATCCATATCAAATAACTGTTGTGTTTCGTGCGAGATCCCTGTGTGTTTTCAGTATCTGGCTGCCGTAATGCATTTAGACCATATAAAGGACGACTTTTTTAAGGCAATTCTTTGCCGGACATGAGGCTTTGGTGCTCAGTTCTGTACTTATTACTCTGATGCACCTATCAATGTAAACCCCGAGGGGGGTGGGGTCCTCGGGATGGGGTGGGGACTTTGAAAAAAAAATCAATTTTGTTCGTCAAATGTACCCACGCTTGGGCAAAAAAATAAAATCAAACACTCCCTACTGTGGGGAGACTTACAGAAAGAAATGTCAAGGATGATATTGATGAAATAAAAACAGCACAAACAAATTCTAACAAACAAGACTTTTATTTTTAGAAAAAGTTCAAGCCCAACATTCTGAGCAATACATGCACAGCCATTTATCGGGGCAGTCTTCTGGTGTGATGTTCACACAGGCCATGTGATACCACCTGCAACAACCACTACAAGCAACCCAGTCTATATGGGAGTTACTGGTTTCATCTGTCTCGTACCCACATGTGGAACAAACTTCATTGTTTTCAGTGTTCTTTTGTTTCTTTTTTTGCTGTTTGGTTTCTCTTGCTTTTTGTGCACCTTTCTTTCTGTTTATTGCTATTGTTTGAAGATGGTCAAACCAAAACCTCACCTCTGTTGTTGGTAGTAGCACCTTTTCAGCTGTTCCTGTGATAATTTTTTCAGAAGGGATGGCGTTGTGTTTCTGGTAGACCTTACCTTTTTAGCTAGCTTGAACGATCGACGGTCAGGAACCACGCGCTTTGTGCACACTTTAGAGTCCAGTACCTCTCGAACTTTAGAGTTCCAGGAACCCTACCTCGGGATAATTCGAAATCAAAGTTTTCCTTACATCCCCTCCCAGGGATAAAAATCTGCATAATCAAAGTCCCCACCACATCCCGAGGACCCCCCCCCCCTCCCCCTCGGGGTTTACATTGATAGGTGCATGACATACTTGTCCAGTAACACGAGGAGATTAGGGAGAGTGAGAAGAGCATTATCATACAAATGGTGTATTTCAGTTTATTTATTTTTATTTATTTTTTTTCCATATCTTTTGGTCAGATATATATTAGATGAATCCGCAATCCACTCCACCAGCGGACCCTACAAGCGAGAAGCTACGTAAAGATGACGTCACAGAACGAGATCGATCCCCAGTCGAGCATGCGTTCTACGAGTCGTTTTTACTTCAATCGCGATCGGACATCGAGAACCTTTATGCTTCTAACATCTACTGGAGTCAAAAGCATACCAAAGAGGTCAAAGATTTAAACCGTCAGAAAATGGTGAAGCTTAGTTCAATGACGAAAGAGCAGAAAGAAATGGTTAAACGAATGCAGAAACTACAAGAAAAGCAAGATCAACTTCTTGAAGTTAAAATGAAGCAGTACTTAGCGGCAAAAGAAAGCGGTGGCCGAAGGACACGACCACAGTCGACTTCGGCTCTTCCGAACAGTTTCCGACAAACACTTCATCGTCCCGAGCCACCACGGCCGCGATCGGGAACATCGAGCTTGTTAAACCCGAATTCGAATCTCGATTTAGCTCGAGGATCTCGATTATCTAAGTCGTCACAGAATTTAAGCCAGTTGTCCTCTTTAGAAGTGAATCATGACACTCTGAAGTCGATGTCAAGATCATGTGAGAATCTCTCGAATCTTGATTTAGATAACAAACAATCAAACACGCTAGTTTTGCCGGCAATTTCCAAACAAAGTCGTTCAAAATCATCTGAAAATTTATCAGAAGACGATACGTTTTTTATAACTAAATTCAACCAATCATCATCGAGAAACGTGGATAATCATGGTTTAGTCGTTCCTGCGGGATTCAGTCCCGAACGACGCAGGGGATCTCTCCCGAATCCCGCAGACGAGCTGGATCGACTTTTGGAACTTGAACGACCTAGAAATGCGGAGAATGGACCAGTAGCTCAGCTTACTCAAGCTAAATGGGTTCCTAAGAATGCAGGTCGTTCACTGCCACCTCTGTGAAACATGCAGGCATAAAGCTAGTCCCGAACTGAGCGCACTTTCTCTCATTTCTTACTCAGTTCGTGCATGTTACGCGCGCAAGGAGTGATGGTAATAATGATCGACGGATGTGACTTTGTGTTTACTCGGGCGTACTAACTCGACTTGTGGCAGTCGAATTCTTGGAAATATATATTTACCAAAAGAAAATGAAAAACAAAAACTGCTATACCAACAACACAAAAAATAACTAGGAAGTGATGCTTTTATAATTTTTATTTAATCAACGTACATTTGCATGCGAACCTGGTTAAAAACAATCACATATCAAGAACTTTCAGCTATAAGGGACGGACTATTAGATATTTGAGGGGGGAGTTGGGCAAAAACCAAAAAAATATCGAGCAAAGCCTTAAACAGAGAAAAAAAAATATCGTGCACGGCGGATGAGCAAATAAAAAATATCGTGAAGAGAGGAAGAAAATATCCTGCACAACCATCACATGGGAAAAAATATCCTGCACAAAAAAATTGCCCAACCCCCCCCCCCCCCCCTCAATATCTAATGGTCCGTCCCTAAGGTCTTGATTTAAGTTTCCATAGCCATTTTGATAAAAAAAACTTATTAGTGCTCATTTTGTTAGGTTTCACAATATCAAAAAATTAAAACAGATTAAAACAGACCATAGTTGACTAAATTGAACTTTTAAATCATATAACTTTTATTCTTTATGGTTTTATTTGTTATTATTATTATATAGACAACTAAAGGGCTTGGTTTCCTTACGCTGTCTCTGTCCCAGTCCTCAAAGTTCTCCCAGTCCACCCTGTCCAATTCTAAATGGGTCAACTAAAGGGCTTGGTTTCCGTACACTGTGCCTCTTTGGAAAAGTCACCTGTAGGGTTGGTTTCCTCTCTCCTTCCCAGAACCTCTCCCCGTACAGGACCCAAAACTAATCCCTGTACAAATCCAGATAGGTCAGTTGGGATGTTGGTTTCCATTCTCCTTTCCAGTCTCAGTCCCAGTCTTTGTCCAAATGTGTTAAGTACGCTCGTTGTGTTTCCCTGTCCTTGCCCTAGTGGAACGCAGGTAGAGATGGTTCTCTGTACCTCTTGCGCTTCCTGTTTGCTTCCATGCATTTGTCTCGATCGCTGGTCCTCTCTATTCAATAGCCCTTCCCAATTCACCGTAAAGCAGGGTTTCGGATAGAAACCGTCCTTCCACTCTACAACTGAAACGTTGTCAGCTACCTGACTAGCGGTTTCAAGTGTAGAGGTGATTTGTAAACTTGCACTGAGGTTGAACATACACCAAGTGACATAATGCTCACAGTTCCTCTTGGTAAGGTGATATTCGCTTTCATTCATTCGAGACTGAGCACGGGCGATCACCTCGTCCACACTATATCTCTCAAGTGCCCATATATGTTTTTTAGCCTGATGAATGGAATAAAACAAAAGATGTTAACAAACACAAACAAACAAATAAATATAAGCATGTACATACAAAGAAAAAAGTAATACAATCAACAAATCAAAACGAGCAAACACGCCAGCAATATCTATCTATGGGGGAGGGAGGTTCGTTTTAATTACACGTTGTTGGGTTGCATTTACTAGTATATTTACGGTAGTACTGGACCCTTGCTACTGCGCATCCAGCTCGTGCATGTGGATCTGAATAAAATTTCCTGCGCAGCTTGAATGAAACTCCACGTTAGAGGTAAAATGTGGTCATTACCGGAATTTTCACTTTAAAATGCTTCATAAGGATAAATAGAAGCTAGTGCCCATGCACTCACGCGGCCAAATGATGATCAGAACCTTCAAATTAAATCAGTTGCTAAATTGATGACAGACGCTCACCCACATTACTAGTGCCACCACTTTATTAAAAAAAAACAAAGAAAGAAAAAGAAATTACCTGTTTCGCTTCCAGTTCTTCATATGTCTTAGACCCTGCACCAACTTTCCCTAAATCTGATAGGTTTGATCTGGAAGCAGCAGCCAGTAAGGAATCCCGTAGATTATCTCGAGGTACAGTTAAATCATAGTAGCAGATCTTATTGTCATCAACCTCATAAACCAAAAGGTGATGTTCGTACAATTTCCCAAAAGCTCCTGGATGCGATAGGTGATCACCTTTACGGACGTTCCTCTGTTTACTGCTGACTGGCTCAATGTTAACCTTGTACTTTTGTAGAAATTTTCTTTGCTGCTGATGTGATGACATTTCTAGTTTTTCCCACTCTTCTTCAGTGAGCTGTGTCATTTTGGCGTCGTTTTCAGCCATGTTTTATCCTGTAACATTCTCAGTGACAGATATGTATTGGCTAGAAACTATCGTGAACAAGCCACCATCAGAGATATGGTCTTTTACACTGATCTGTCAGCTTCAGTTCTCTACAATAAATTAACCTTCATGCATTAGAAATATTAATAAAATGATGCTAATAAAACATCTACAATATTTTCAAATCGCGCCACGAGTATTATTTACTAGCTTTACACACATATGTGTGAGACCATCACAACAGAGCTAGGCTCCAATTACTGTGCGGCTCAATGCTGGTTGCTGAGACAGACACTGAGGGTGGTCACTGCCAGAGATTTGTTTACGTCCTCAGCGGTTCTTTTACGTCCACCTTATAACATAGTCAGAGTGAAGGTAGACGGGACCTCCGGCTTTACTTCCTTATCCGAGAAGACGAGGCACTAAGAGAGTAAAGTATCTTGCCTAAGGACACAACGTGATCACCCGGTCTGGGAATCGAACCCAGGGCAATCGAACCCGAGTCCGATGCCCTAACCACTAGGCCACTACGTTTCTCTTTATGCATATCGCCCGAGTCTTTCTGTGAAGTTATGATTGCATTTGCACAAGGTGCACCAGTCCTTTGAAATTGTCATATGACTGATATGCCAACTTTTTTGGACATTATTGGCGATCTATATCATATTTATTCTAAGGCTCCGATGCATCCACGCAAGAACAGTCATTTGATAGCTGTCTTGACTGTATTGGTATGTGCGCCATATTATATTGATTCCGTTTTTGCATATGCACTTCCGCATGAACTTCATTTAATATATTCGTCAGATTTGCCGTAACAACAAACACCTTGTAAAGTTCTATATACATGGACAAATTGTTTCAAAATAATTTACAATACTCGTTTTAATATGTTACACGATTAATTTGCAGTTTTCAGGGAATTTAAAATAGCTAAAAAAATCTTGATAATTAAATATAAAGTGTTTACAATGTAGACAACATATTCACAATTGAGACCGGACGTGATTTTATTGTACGTTTCGTATGAATTCTGGCTTATATATAAAACCAACACACGACAACATTATGTTGGCTCGCATATGGTACTAATAAGTAGCAAATGTTCAAGAAAACTGTGTCATTTTGGCCGAGAGCTACCACTAGATGCAAAGAGCGTTAACAATGAGCAAAAGTAGAGTGCACGCACTAAAAGTGTGCAACATAAATACCACTAAATAGTGCTATTTTATGCTAATTCTATTGTTTTCTTTTGTTTAATTAGTGCTATTTACTACTAAATAATGACAACTGTTGCACACTTTTAGTGTGTGCACTCTATTGTACACCTATTTAAAAAAAACTTTGTCGTACAGATTGCCAAATGGCGCTTTGCTAATATAGAGTTTTTGGAGTTAAACAAAAAGTAAAAAATCAACCAAATGCGGTAATAATTATAAAACTATTATAAAAGGTATAGATAGTTCACGAAAGTGTGTTAGAGTGCAAACAATAAATCCGTGAAACACTGATTACTAAATAGTACAAAATAGTGCTAATTGAACAAAAGAAAACAATAGAATTACCATAAAATTGTACTATTTAGTATTACTAACGTTTCACGGATTGTTTGCACTCTAACATTTGAATTTCGTTAATTTTGTTACGTTTATCAATATATTTTAATAGAACAGTGCATATTCGATATTATCTGATCTCCTACAACGTACGTTTCTTTGAAATGAGTGTATAGATTCTAACGTTAAATATTTTATGGATTCATATTTTGATAGCATCTAGTTGAGCGCTGCAGTTCTAAATTTCAAAGACTTACTGGCAATGAATATACAGCTAGACGTCAATAAACGAAGAAAACAATTGAAACTGAAGGTTTGTTTACCTGATGTTGATTGGGATCTACCCAAAAAGTATGTGAATTAATCAGCTATAAAATCAGCTATGAAGGTTTTAGTGTCAGTATAGTTAAAGTCGTATTCTTTTCGCCAAATGCATACGATCTGATTTAACATAAGATTTAAGAGTGCGCAAACAGAAGTTCCGTAATTACCAGACCATGGCGTCATCTTCATATAACCAGAAATGACTTATCACAATAAAATGTGTAATACTTTCACATACTCTGAGCAAAGATAAAATATTAAATTAATAATAATAATGCATAAGAAATATAAAAATTATAAACTATAACTATACAATAACGATACAATAAATTGTTTTGCAATATCAAAATATGCCTTCTTAAAAAGATGTGTTTTAAGTTTGGTTTTAAAATTAGTGAATCAAAATATCACTATCAAAATATGCCTTCTTAAAAAGATGTGTTTTAAGTTTGGTTTTAAAATTAGTGAATCAAAATATCACTATCAAAATATGCCTTCTTAAAAAGATGTGTTTTAAGTTTGGTTTTAAAATTAGTGAATCAAAATATCACTATCAAAATATGCCTTCTTAAAAAGATGTGTTTTAAGTTTGGTTTTAAAATTAGTGAATCAAAATATCACTATCAAAATATGCCTTCTTAAAAAGATGTGTTTTAAGTTTGGTTTTAAAATTAGTGAATCAAAATATCGCTATCAAAATATGCCTTCTTAAAGAGATGTGTCTTACGTTTGGTTTTAAAAGTGGTTATAGTGCCACAGTCCTTGATTTGGAATAGGAGGTTATTCCATAATCTAGAAGAACAAACTGAAAAAGCACGTGAGCCATATCCTACTTAAAATTGAAAGGGCTCGTGCAGCAGTAATGGTGTGGGCGATCGCAGGTGCGCCTTGGAACATATCTCATTCAAATATATTGGTGCTAAACCATGAACAACGTTAAACGTTAATAATAATAATTTAAAGATTATCGTCTGCTTAACTAGTAACCAATGTAGATCTATTAATAACTGAGTAACGAGCAATACAAGAGCAGCAGAATTTTAAACATACTGCAAACGTTGAATAAAATAATTAGGAAGGCCAAACAAAAGTGAATTGCACAAATCAATGCCAGAAGTAACTTTAAAAGCATTCATCAAAGTTTTAGCAGTGTCATACCTTAAATACTTTCATAATATGTCACCAAGAGGTGCAGCGTATAACAGGTACAAGATAGGACCGAGAATGGATCCCTGCGGGACTTCAATTGTCGCACCACGACAGCAGGATCTTGAGTTGTTAACACATACAAACTGTTTACGTCCCTTAAATATAAGAAAAGACCCAAACCATGATAAAACAGTACCTTTGATTCCAAACCGATTGACAACCTTGACAGCAAAACGTGATGGTTTACAGTACCGAATGTTGCGGAGAGATCTAATGACAAATTCACGATCTTTGTTGAAAATGGACTCAGAAGATATCATAACAATGGCGCAGAACCTTTACTGGAATGGGATCAAGTTGACAGGATTTCAGTGATGATTCACCAATATATAAGCTTGACTTTAGTTTTTCACACTCAATTGATTGAAAGTTGACAAACTTTACATTGCATTTTGAGCTATTTTCAAAAAATTCACAGTTTAATCTGGAAAAATCACGACCAAAACCTGCTCTTTCTTGGGTTTCTTTTAGTGTGATGGTTGTAATATGAAGTTACTGGCAGATTCCAGTATTTGCCGAAGAAATAACAATGAACTGTACTCAGACGCTAATCCAGAAAAGTTTAAATGGGGGGGGGGGGGGGGGTGCATAAATAAAAAAACATTTAGTCCATGAGCCAAGTGCCTAAAAATGGCGGTTCGTTACCACTCGGGGGGACGAAGGCTAACATATATCAAATTAAAGCTTATCATGAGTAGAATTCGAAAATATATGATGGAAATGTTGTCGGAGTAGCTTAAGGGTGTCACGTGACCTTGAAATTTGCATAATTAGCATATATACCAATGATATACTGAATGTACTAAAGTGTGACTTTTAGCATGTAGTTCTACTCGTTCTTCATAAACAAAAGCTACAACAGATAATATATAATGTCTGTAAAGTTATTTGTCACTTTTAACGCTAATTAGTCACATGTCAGTGACGTCACTTCCGGTCAGGTTTTTGTGTTGTTTAAGTATATTTATTCGTTATTGTTTTATATATATGTTTGAAAATACAATTCAAACCAATTTTGGCAAAATATAACACTGAAAATAATTGTTAAGGATGTTCATGGGAATTGCTGTTGCGCACCATTTCTGCGCATGCAGGCACGCCCTAAGAAATTCTCAGAACAAACGACATTAACACGAGTGTGAGCTCTTTATTTGTTTGATTTTTGTCCATTTTCCAGGCTTTGAGAAGAATTCAGCAGAAACAAAGCTTGTTGCTTGCATTTTTTCTATATGTCAATAAAGGCGTTGATATTCTCTACAAAGTATTTCGAAACAAAGGCAAACTGACGCTCAAGTTTTAAATAAGATCCAATTTACGTAAAAAATTGAGCCGTGATGTTGAAATCTCAGCTTTGTAACAAAGCAACGCACTGATTCAAAAGCTCATTATTGTTTTCATTTGTCTCCTCCAAGCTTCAGTTTGTTTTACGAAATATCACCAAAAGCCGATGAAATCATAGAACGGGAGGGCACTGTTAGTGTACAGGTCCAGGTGGATGATATCCAAATCCCGAATGATTGGTCAAACCATGCTTATGTGCGAGGAAGTTCTGAGAGAAACAAGAATAAAATCGGATGGCACAAAGAGGCGAGCAAACAAACAAACTAGTTTCAAGATATTCTGTTACCATGGTCAATAAAATCGCTTACAAATATTTCGTTATTTTAAAATTTGAATCATTAACACATGCAGTCCATCATATTGCAGCGATTGATTCATAAAGGGCGTATTCTCATCTCAAAGCGGTTGATAGAGCCTTGTGCATGTGAAAGCTGGCGTGCCATGACACTCTTCGAAGCTATATACCAGGATTCGGTTGCACAAATAATGGATAAAGGTATTCATTCCATAGAATTTCCGATGAATAGCTCTATTCAGCCTTTATGGAACCTGCCCCAGAGTATAAACACTTCTCTTCATACATCTATAGCTGTGAGAGAAAGCCATCTCGGGGTTGGGCATCGCTTTGTATTGATCGTATCGCCACTGAGCCTGTAACTTGTGCTCCTCATCAAGACATTACTGTGAATAAGCTGGACAAGACAAAGAAGAAAATACCCCTTGTACCTTTTTATGATTTTAAATAGGACCCAAACTTGGAAAAGTGAAAGTTGAGAACTCCATGGTTCACAACAAAGACACAATCATTGCCAATAATATAGGCTATTCGCCAGCTATACTGATATGTCCACTGTCAATGACTTCCTTCACTGATCTCTAGCCGATTAACAGGTCAGCTCAGTTGAGAAAGCGTTGGCTGTTAACCGGGAGGCTGCGGGTTCGAACCCTCAACCGGACCATCACTCAGGGTCTTTAAATAATTGAGGAGAATGTTCTTCGATTTATAATTGTAAGGGTTCGCGTCTTCTCGGATAAGGACGATCAACTGAAGGTCCCGTCTTCCCACACTACACATTAACCATTAACGGGGGGACGTAAAAGAACGACTGAGGACGCAGGTAACGACCATCCTCGGTAATAGGCCTACACTAATACATACTAATTACTAATCAACCTCATGCTTGTAAATCCGGATTACATAACTATAAATATTAAAGATTGTAAAGCGCATTGAGACATTAGGTGAAAATGCGCTATATAAGCACTACATTACATTACATTACATTACATTACATTACATTACATTACATTACATTACATTACATTACATTACATTACATTACATTACATTACATTACATTACATTACATTACATTACATTACATTACATTGCATTGCATTGCATTGCATTGCATTGCATTGCATTGCATTGCATTACATTACATTACATTACATTACATTACATTACATTACATTTACATTACATTACATTACATTACATTACATTACATTACATTACATTACATTACATTACATTACATTACATTACATTACATTACATTACATTACATTACATTACATTACATTACATTACATTACATTACATTACATTACATTACATTACATTACATTACATTACATTACATTACATTACATTACATTACATTACATTACATTACATTACATTACATTACAGTACAGTACAGTACAGTACATTACATTACATTACATTACAATACCAATGTTATATATATCATCGCTTGTAATATCCTATATCACACGATTGCGTAACTTCGTCATATAATCTGTATATTAAGAGAAGGTGATTGAGAACTGCTGTTTGCGCCAGATTGTCCTTTATATTGTGCTAAAAAGACCTCATCTCAAGCGCATACGACCCTATGTAACTATTGTTTTCATATATATAATGTGATTGTACTTTGACTATTGCAGTGAGGTATGGAGTGATACAAATAAGACTTTGCGTGATCGACTACAAAAACTACAGAATAAAGCAGTAACTGAATATAATTGCGACGTGCAATCAAACGATATTCTAGTCGATTTAGATTGGGGCAAACTTTAACTGAGACGTAAAAAACAATAGATCGTGCTGATGTTTAAAGTAGCCAATAAGAAAATGCCTTTATGTGTACAAAAGGTATTTACTGATAACCCCCAAATGTACAATCTAAGGTCGCCAGAAGGCAAATTAACATAACCAAAACCTAGGACTGAATGTCTAAAAAGCAGTTTCTGCTGTGGTTTACCTTTTATATACTGATGATTTCCCGTGTAAAAATAAAGTTATGCCCTTCCTTTTCGCACAATGGTGTCAACCACAGTAAAAAAACAGTTCATGAGATTATAGCGATTTGACGAGACCACGCACCTTTAGGTACTCTATCGTAAAGTTGCAGAATGCCTCTGCTGGTCACTTCAAGAAGACATGTCTAGAATCCCTCAAACCAAGTATCATGAGCCGTTGAGGAAACAAAATGGATTGCAAAAAAGTTTACAAATAACAAATACATAGAAACTGTGCAATGATCTCAATTTTGTTTATTCAAATGATCATAATTTCTTAAAGGTGTAATCTACAAAAGTAGATTTTGTTTCTGCGGAATTCTACTCAAAACCTAGAAAATGGACAAAAAGCAAACAAATAAAGAGCTCACACTCGTGTTAATGTCGTTTGTCTGCCTGCGTGCGCAGAAATGATGCGCAACAGCAATTCCTGTGAACATCCTTAACAATTTTTTCAGTGTTATATTTGCCAAAATTGGTTTGAATTGTACTTTTGAGCATATATAAAAGAGATAACAAATAAATATACTTAAACAACACAAAAACCTCAGATTTTTTTTATCCTGACCGGAAGTGACGTCACTGACATGTGACTAATTAGCGTTAAAAAGTAACAAATAACTCTACAGACATTATATTTTATATATTGTAGCTTTAGTTTATGAAGAATGAGCAGAACTACATGCTAAAAGTCACACTTTAGTATATTCAGTATATCATTGGTTTATATGCTAATTATGCAAATTTCAAGGTCACGTGACACCCTTAAGCTACTCCGACAACATTTCCATCATATATTTTCGAATTCTACTCATGATAAGCTTTAATTTGATATATGTTAGCCTTCGTCCCCCCGAGTGGTAACGAAAAGTGGCTTGGCTCATGGACTAATTTGGGTCCAGAAACTGATAAAGAGGGGCGCAAACCAAAAAACACTGATTACCAATCAACAATCAAAACACTATCTATAAAAATAAATCAGGTCTTCCCAAAAGGGGTAAGGCACCGGTCCCCTTGGCCTTTCCCGTGGATCCGCCTGTGGTTAGTGTGAAGCAAAGTCGAGCGCTCTCTTGACGCTGATAAGGGCATGCTGTAAGGATGATGGTGAAAACGAATGACTTCCTGCGATTTCTTGAAGCACGCGTCAAAGAAGGACGTCCATGCATGCAAGATTGCTAGGCTGTTTCGCGGAAAACCCCGATGATGATATATATTATATGTTGGTGAATCTGGTCGACCTCTTGGTGTTCGTTTTAGAGATCATCTTTAATGATAGATAGATAGATATGTTTAATAGGAAAACCTTTGCAGCTAAAAAACAACTGAATTGTGGTTATCTTTACAAATATACATATATAAAATGAAATAAATGAAATGAAACTTTATTTATACAGGGTAGCCCTTTCAGCCATAGGCTGATATCCATAGAGGCCCTGATCATTTCATACAAATACAAAAATACATAATACATAGTACATGTAAAATACATAATAAATAGTAATAACACTTATAAAAGGATATGGAAAAATTTATGATATATATTTACATTGGAAAAATTTATGATATATATATATATATTTACATTGATTATTAAAGTATATATTAAAAGGCTATAAAATAATTCATGAGATATTGAGGAACAAGTCCATGTAGACATTTGAACACTAAAATGCATTTATTTATTGTTCTGTGTGTTTTTAAGTCCTTCCATCCCAAGATATCCACGGATTCTTTAGAACTGCTTCTTTTAGTGATAATTCGAGCTGCTCGATTTTGTAAACGTTGAAGACTTTCTGTGCATGTTTGTGACACTTCTCCCCATGCAGTATCAGCATAACTGAAAACAGGATGGATGAGTTGTAGACACACTGTGCAGCTTTAAGGGTAAGGCAGGATCTTATTCTGCTTAGCAGGCCCAATCGTTTGTTTATTTTGTGAGAAATTGAGATGACATGCTCTTTCCAGTTTAGATTTTCATCTAAAGTTACTCCCAGAAAGTTAAACTTTGGTACTTTATCGATGGTATCTGAACCTATTTTAATATAAAAATCCATGACAGATTTTAGTTTTTGGTGGGTTCCAAATAACATGCACTTTGTTTTACTCTGGTTTAAAATGAGGCGACCATCGTCCATCCACTTGACTACATTGTTAAGATCATCCTGTAAGGTTTCCATTATTGTGGCTGGATTGACGTCACTAAAGTAAATGACAGTGTCATCGGCATACATACTTATTTTACATTTTGTTAACGCAGTGGGCAAGTCATTTATATATAAAACAAGCAATAGCGGTCCTAAAATGAAACCTTGTGGTACACCATAGACCTGGTTCATACTATTTGATAGAGTGTTACCATATTTGACCTTCTGACATCGAGATGATAAGTAATTTTCAAACCATAGTTTACTTTGACCCCTAACACCATAGTGATCCAGTTTGTAAAGTAAACATGCATGATCAACCAGATCGAAAGCTTTTGATAAATCGATGAAGACTGCACCTATCATATGCTGATTGTCCATGCGTTCCAACATGTAATCGGTCAAATATGTGATTGAAGTTTGGGTCGAATGTTGCTTCCGAAAGCCTGACTGATGAATGGATAGCACTCTGTTTTTGGTAAGAAAGTCCACTAGCTGGACTTGTACTGCACGTTCCATCAGTTTAGACAGCAGTGGGAGCACCGATATTGGTCTATAGTTATTCGTGTCGTCTTTACTGTCAGATTTATGAATAGGAGTTACTTTAGCTGTTTTCCAGTCGTTGGGAATATAACCAGTTGAAATAGTAAGGTTGATGATAAAAGTAATTGGTTTTGCAATATGTTTTGCTGCATCTTTTAAAATTTTTGCTGGTAGCTTATCCAAGCCAGTGGCTTTCGTTGATTTCAGATTTTTAAGTTCCTTAAGAACAAAGTCGGACGATATTTCAGTAAGAGAGAAGTCTTGTTCAACTCTACTGGTCTTTAGAGTTGGCAGCGAGGAATTTGTGAAGCGTTTGCATAAATTGACTGCAACTGATGTAAAAAAATGATTGAATTTGTCAGCTGTCAGCTGTCAGCTGTAATTGGAGTGGTCGATTTAGCAGCTTTTGGTAATACTTGATTCAATGTTTTCCATATTGATTTAGGGTCACTTTCATTTGATAACTTTTCGGTATAATACCTTGACTTTGCGTCCCGCAATTTTTTCGTAACTTTATTTCGTAATGTTTTGTATGTATATACATATATACAGCACATTAAGAATGATTAAAATAGACTTAAAAATTAATTTAAAATTAAGAATTACGTACTATATTATTCATAATTAAAACTGACAATTATAAAACTGTTTTTGAGTCTGTTTGTGTTACATTTCGGTAGCTGGAATTGTCTCGTTCTTTGTTCTCATATTTTGGGTTTTTGTTTTCTGTGGTAATAGACTGTGCAGTTTGTGTTCGTTGTTATTGCGAATATCATCAATTAAATTTTTACACATAGTAGATCTTCTTTCATGAAGCGTGTCCTTTATGTTGCTCGCTTGTAGTGCTTCACAGTATGATAAGTCAGAAAACATTATTCGCAAGGCACGTTTTTGTAATCTCTCTAAGTCCTCAGAAAGGTACTGTGGAAGGCTGTTAAGAAGTACAGTCTCTTTGAAACTTTACAGATTATTTCCGCGACATGACAGTTCCATTTAAGGTCGTATTTAAACCAAGCAATTTTACATTTGGCACGACATCAATTGGATTGTTGTTGACTAAGACTGGTTGGAAAACAGGGGGTGACTTTGTGAAGGAGATTCTCAGCTCTTTACACTTAGTTTCATTTAACTGGAACTTATTCTGGTGTGACTTGGATGTGAGCTCATTTACAGCGTCTTGAATGGAGCTTGGACTGGTTTTACTGACCGGTTCTGAGATGGTTGTATCATCCACGTACTTCCACATGTCTTTGTTGGTAACATGGATGTCGTCTATCATGAGGATGAATAGCCATGGGCCAAGTCTACTTCCTTGAGGTGTTCCTGCCGGGACGTGTTTCCATTCAGATAGACAGCCACGATCTAATTTGACTCTTTGTTTTCGAGAATTGAGAAAGTCTGCAATCCAGTTGATTATTAGCTTGTGGACGAGTATTGAATGATCGATTAGGTCGAAGGCCTTGCGGTAGTCGAAGAGTACCACTCTGATAGTTGTTCCATTACCGTCCGTCAGTTTAGACCAAGTGTGAATCATGCTAATTAATGCATGGGTCGTAGATGATCGTGGGATACAGCCATACTGGTTCGGACTGATTTTCTTTAACATGGCTGGTTTGACGTGGTTCTCGACTAATGATCTGTAAAAAAAACTTTAACTAGTTTCCTGTCACTTTATATTCGCACAATCACTCACAATCCAACATATCAGTGCTTTTGGTTTGATTTTATCTCACAGTGGTAATAATTCCATGACGTAAAACTACAGAAATGTGGCTCAGTCACTTGGCGGACGCGTACGTCACCAATCCCCTTCGGATGAATGAATTTATCCTTTTGTATATTTTGTTTGTTCGCGTACGGTAGGCTATTCGACATTCAGGTTTTCAGTACTGTATTTAGGGACTGTGCAATAATTATCGGGAGGAGGGGGTGGTGGTAAAATGGGCTTCAAAGGGCATTAAACCCACTCCCTCACAGAAGCAAATTAGCTCTGACCCCCTCTTGTTTTCCTAAAAAATTGAAGCTGGCCCCCTTCTTTCCATTGATGACGATGTCAGTAACATTTCCAGGTGTGAAGCTGAAGCATTTAAATTAAAGGAAAAATTGGATGCTATCAGTGCCAAACTTGCTGCATATGATGATAGCCTTCTAGAACAGGTAAACTTCAATACTCTACTACACTCCATATCTACTGGGAACCAGAAACATATTAACCAATTGCTTGAGGAGCTAAGTGTGCTTTACAAAAGTTCATATTTACAAAAAAATATCCAGGGAAAGAAGGAAGATAACCGACAGGCAAGGAAAATAAATATATTGGTCTGGAAAATCGAAAACAAAGGGCGTGTGTAATCTTTGTATCCTTGGGTGGGACAACAATTGACGGTGAATATGAACCTGACAAGTATGGAGTACCACAAATTGATAATGTGGATGAAGAAATACTTGCTTTGTTTACATCACGCACTGACAAAGCCCGCTGTTTAGGAGACTTCTTTAACTCCAAATGCTTCATTGGAGAAGCTAAGGATATAGTTCAGCACTATTCATATTAGAACTTGTGTTAATTAATTTGTTTTGTCTTTTAGTTTGATATAGCTTGTTTAGAAGTAAATTTAACAAATATACAATCACTCGCAAGTAGTCATTCTTGTGGTGTTGACAAATTTCAACAGCTATGTGTAGTTATATACATACATATTTTATCAACGTTGTTGTTTGTAATTAGATGAATATTCACATGAGATTTTGACTGTTTATTGACATTTTAGTACGAGTTGTTTTGTTTTAAATAAATTAGTCACAGACAAATTGATAAACGAGTAGGTATTTTCAAATAAAAGAATATTCTTATTCTAATGATCCTATTTTAGGTAAAGCCCCCCCCCCCAGTTTTCAGTGAGTTTACAGCTTACCCCCCCCCCCCCCCCCAAATAAGGTTATGGATTTACATGCATCTTGTCCCCCCTCCCGTTGTACAGCCCCCTCCTGACAAGTCAAGTCAAGTCAAATTTATTCACACACTATTTTATATAATGTACAATTACACTTAATAAAATAATTAATCAATATATGTATATGCAATGTGGTAGTTATTTAATATTAAGAATATTACCGATGTGTGTGGCTGTTGAAATAGTGTAAACTTTCGAGTCAACAGCCACCCACTCAAAGCAAAATTCAATTATTAACAAATACACTGAACAAGTGAACGACTAATATTTTTGTGCTATATGCAAAATAAGAACTTATAGTAAGATAAAACAAAACTACAGTATCAAGTAACTCAACCGAAGTCATTTTTGAGTTTCGATTAAGTTTAGCTTTAAATTATACTTAAATGATGTGAAAGAGCTCATGTTTTTTATATGAGTTGGTATTTCTTCCCATATTTTTGAAACTGAATACTTAAATGTAAATTTGCCATAATTCGTTTGAACAGATGGGCGTGTAATATTGCCTATTGATGAGAACCTTGTGTTATAAGAGTGTTGTTTTTCAGCTAATGTAATCATATTGATAAATACTGATGGGATACCTGGATAATTGTTTACAATTTTATATGCAAGCAGTGCAGACTTCAGTTTCAAAATATTGTTAAATGTAAGAAGTCGAAGGATGTTGAATAAAGGAGCTGCGTGTTCATATCTACTGGCAAAGAACATATTCCTGATGCATTTATTTTGTATAGTTAGAATCATGGATAAGTTAGACTTATAAGTATTACCCCATGATAAAATTCCATAAGATAAATATGGATATACTAATGCATAATATATATCAGTTAAGGTTTTTATGCCAACATAATATCTTAATTTAGATATCACTCCAATATTTTTTGAAACTTTACTATGGACAATTTTGATGTGTTGTTCACAATTTAAATTTTTGTCCAAATAAACACCTAGGTATTTAACATGATCTTGTTGCTGGATATTAGCAATATCAATAACAATGGGTTTCTTCCTAGCTGATTTAAAAATAATGTAATTTGTTTTCTTAAAATTAATGGTCAGTTTATTCATAGTACAGTAGTGGAAAACATGTTGTAACTCAGTATCAATAACATGTTGAATCACAGATGAGTCTTTATGTGAATAAAATATGTTAGTATCATCTGCAAAAAGCCTAAATTGCAGATGTTTGGATACATTAGGGAAAATCATTGCCATACAATAAGAAGAGGAGCGGTCCCAAGGTGCTACCTTGTGGCACGCCAAATCTTATGTCCATCAGTTCAGACTTAAGAGAGCGGATCAGTAAATGTCGACCAGGGGTGCGCAAAATGATTTTTTCGAAAAATCCCAAAATATTCCTCAAGATAGCTTTCTATGAGTTATTGATGAAAAAAGTATTGAGAGGTTGGCTGGAGTTAATTTTTTGGCGAATCCGAGCATTTTTAGTACAATGGCTTCCTAAGGTCTCAACTACTGTCTAGAACCGGTATTGAATGAAAAATTAATAAAATAATAAATAAGACGTCTAACAACAATTTGAGCATTTGTTCAAAATAACACATGTTTGAGCTTAGTTTCTGTGCATTTGCGTAACTTTTCGTTTAAAACTCAATTTTTGACAGATTTTTGAGTTTTTTCATAATTTCACTCAATTTTGACGGTACTAAAATTCACTATTTTCGGAAGGTCGAAAACCAAATTGCTACATGCCAAAGTGAAATAATAGAACATTCTCTATAATAGTGACTATTTCTAGTTTACAAAAATGTAATAAAATTTTTGGGCCACTAAAACTACGATTTTTCAGCGCTCTCTAAAGTTTCCCTCTCGGGCGCATTATCAGTCACTTTGTTGCCGTCACGCAATAAACAAAGTCTACTCCGGAACGATGGAAAATTTCACTCAATTCATCGAAAATGATCAAATACTCTATAATAATAATTCTCGACAATCTGTAGCTTCTTTCATATTTAATTGAATTATTTTTGAGTTTTCATGACCATTTATTTGGTGATTAGTTGCTAATTCGCAATGCTTGTTTTGTTATCGTTCGACTATTGGCTGCCCTTGTACCAAAAAACGGTCGATTACACCTAATCCAAGCTCTCTGCTTTCATGATATAAAAACGAAAGACACCTTTGTTGCAGAACATTTTAATGATATGTTTTATTACATCCTTTTCTTTATTTAGCTGTTGTTAGATAAAATCGTTTTTTTTTTTTTTTTTTTTTTTAGCGCTCTCCAAACATGTTCAAAGTTTCCCTCTCGGGCGCCGTCACGCAATAAACAAACTCATTTAAAATGCTAAAATTTTTTGAAATAGTAATTCCATGTACTCTGTGCCTTTTAAAGAGATTTTATGACTAGTTATTGGGGATTAGTTTCTGATTTCGCTTGTTTTGTTATCGTTCGACAAGGCTGCCATTATAAAAGTCAATTTAAACTAATACAATGTATTTGCTTGACATAAGAATAATATTTCAATAATACGTTTTTATCTTTTGCTGTATTTAGCTGTGTTCAATATCATAAAATGTTTCGAGTACTGCTGAAGTTATTGCGTTACACAAAAGTTCGTTGCTCTAGATCAGCATTTATCTTTAATAATTTTCTAATACTTTATCCATGGCATTCTCTGCCATGCATTGAAATTAATAGATCAATGAATAAAACGTCAAAATAAATACTTTATCGTCCATTACTTACCATTGTAGCCTGTGTACATCCGTTCGGAGACAATTATTTCTTTATCATAAGAATGCTTGTGCCTAGTGGGTCGATAGAGCCCAAGGCTCATTACTATCATGCGCAGGTTTTTTTCCATATTTTTTTTTTTTTTTTCCATATTTTTTTTTTCCATATTTTCCATATATAAAACCGCACGTCGGTCTTCCTGTGTCGGTCGACGAAAAATCAGCTCCATGGTTTACCATATTTTCTTAATTATGGTGCTCCGCTTGCGCGGGCCTTCGGCCCGCGCGGAGCTCCGCTATTATTTATTTATTTTTATTTAACAATTCTTCAAAAAGGATCAAAATATATAAAATAGATAATGGGATGGGAGTTGGGAATATTTGTCTTTTGTTTTTCGTTTTAGTTCTTTTATTTTTCTCTTTTCATTTCTTTTTTTCGATTTTCATATTTTTTTCATTTTTTATATAGTTATTTTTTCTATTCATTTTTCGGGGTGTTCCGGGGGTGTTCCGGGGTTGTTCTGGGGGTGTTCTGGGTGTGTTCCGGGTGTGTTCCGGGGTGTTCCGGGTTTTACAGACTCCATAACTTGTTTAGGTGTGAACTAGATGAACAATATCTGTCACTTTCGTTATGCCCCAGACATATGGCGATGAATACGGTGTTAGATGGAATTGCAATCAAAAACTGCTCACTTCCATCTGAATATGCACCACATAAAGACCACCCAAGAGAAGGAGATGGGGGTGATGCTCGAGCAGTCCAAACAGCTTTATTGGATAAGAAATATTCTTGTTTGCATTAGTTCCCGTTAAGTAAAACTTTGCTGCCATCTATCTATTGTTCGGGTAACATATAGCAGGTTTATTAGCATGTCATTAGGGTGCCCTGATATATACCACGTCAATCACAGCAGTCAGTCCTTATCCTTGACATGATTGAAAATAAATCGTTAAAGTACTGTGAAGTGCTATATAATAAAAGGGATTGTTTTGACAGATGCTAAAGTTGACTAGCTAGTCCGTGAGCGATCGTTGTTATAATAGTCCAGTTTAACGTTCTTCATTGCTCGATAGTAGGTGATATATTCTTCTGTATGAGGTGCATCCCTTGGGAACGTACCAATCGAAAAGGCATTGAAATACAAATGACTCTTGACTCTTTTGTTGATTTACCCATGCACAATTGAGGCTTAGCTTGGGCAATAAAGAACTTGAATCTGGACTATTAAGATTTTGTTTTCGGGGAGTCAAGGGGGGTGTTGTTAGTGATACTTGTTAACATTTCTACGCGCGAATATATGCAAATAAAACTGTTGGCGATCACCTTTCATATCATTTTCAAACTACCATTATAAAGCTAGATGAATGGATAGTCATAAAGTAATTTGAGACATTCCAATGCCATTTTTAATAGTGAACAGCGCAGTGTGTACCAACAAAATACAAAGATAAAAACAATATTTTACATTGAAAAGTGCAGATGATCATTAACCATTTGAATCAAATACGTCTTCATTTGCCTATGTCACTTGTATACATGTATTTAGATAGTGTGACATCGTATTACTAACGCAATCAAAGGCACTAGAAATGCGTGAATTGTCAACGCTGTTTTTTGTAATATTATTTCAATATTGTTTTCTTAGGTGTTTTTCTATAATAACATTACATGAATATTAATTAATTCAAATTGTTACAGTTCATTTACAAATGGGAGTCTAGAACTATATAAGCATTGTGTTGCTTTTCTTTAGACAAGGCTTTAGACTCACAAAGCAGATTTATAATCAAAATTGTAAACTAAAATTGTATTATTGTAATTATGCATAACATATAAAGATTTATGATTTTGAACAAAGATTGATTAGTTTGGCGCATAAATGTGTAACTATAATTATACATAAAGTGTAACGCAATCTCAAGTAACATAATCAAAACCGATTTTATCTAACAACAGCTAAATAAAGAAAAGGATGTAATAAAACATATCATTAAAATGTTCTGCAATAAAAGTGCCTTTCTTTTTTATATCATGAAAGCAGATAGATTTGATTAGGTGTAATCGACCGTTTTTTGGTACAAGGGCAGCCAATAGTCGAACGATAACAAAACAACAATTGCGAATTAGCAACTAATCACCAAATAAATGGTCATGAAAACTCAAAAAATAGTTCGATTAAATATGAAAGAAGCTACAGATTGTCGAGAATTACTATTATAGGGTATTTGATCATTTTGGATGAATTGAGTGAAATTTTCCATCGTTCCGGAGTAGACTTTGTTTAATGCGTGACGGCAACAAAGTGACTGATAATGCGCCCGAGAGGGAAACTTTAGAGAGCGCTGAAAAATCGTAGTTTTAGTGGCCCAAAAATTTTATTACATTTTTGTAAACTAGAAATAGTCACTATTATAGAGAATGTTCTATTATTTCACTTTGGCATGTAGCAATTTGGTTTTCGACCTTCCGAAAATAGTGAATTTTAGTACCGTCAAAATTGAGTGAAATTATGAAAAAACTCAAAAATCTGTCAAAAATTGAGTTTTAAACGAAAAGTTACGCAAATGCACAGAAACTAAGCTCAAACATGTGTTATTTTGAACAAATGCTCAAATTGTTGTTAGACGTCTTATTTATTATTTTATTAATTTTTCATTCAATACCGGTTCTAGACAGTAGTTGAGACCTTAGGAAGCCATTGTACTAAAAATGCTCGGATTCGCCAAAAAATTAACTCCAGCCAACCTCTCAATATTTTTTTCATCAATAACTCATAGAAAGCTATCTTGAGGAATATTTTGGGATTTTTCGAAAAAATCATTTTGCGCACCCCTGGTCGACATTTACTGATCCGCTCTCTTAATACTATCAATTTTAACATAAAGTTTTCTATTATCTAGATAATTTTCAAACCATTTGTAAGCAATCCCTCTAACACCATATTTGTTGAGTTGTTGAAGTAATATTTTGTGGTCTACAGTATCAAAGGCAATTATTGCATAGTCCCTTATTACTGGCTAGGAGACAAACCAGTTGGCTATATATAAAGCATGACCGAGGAATTATTTTTAGACCAAATCGAGATCCAGATAAATATAATTTCTGTGGCCAGAGCGGGAATCGAACCTAGGACCGCCGGATTGCAAGACCAACGCTCTGGCCACTCGGCCCATGCCGCCTCCTATAATACATATATGTAGAACTTCAACCTGTCCAAAACTTTTAGCCTAAAAATGATTGAAGATTTTAGTTTAACACTGACCTCCTTAATCCATGTTGGATAAAATTTCTTTAGAATTAATCCTCTTTGCATTGCATTGCATTGCAGTCATCATTAGCTGAAGATTTAGTTTTTTTCTGTTTTGCTGCGCCTGTCTCTGTCTCTGTTCTCCAAATCCTCTTTGTCCAAATTCAAATAAGTCATATGTGGACTTGGTTTCCTTTATTAAATCCAGCTTCTTTCCAAATCCTCAATATTCTCCCACTCCTCCCCGTCCAATTCTAAATTTGTCAAAACTATGCGGGCTTGGTTCCCCTGCGCTGTCCCTGTCCCAGTCCTTCAAGTCCTCCAAATTCTCCAAATCCTCCATATTCTCTCATTCTTTCCTTCGCAATTCTAAATGGCTCAAAACTAAGTGCGGGCTTGGTTTCATTGCGTTGTCCCTGTCCCAGTCCTTCAAGTCCTCCATGTTCTCCCATTCTTTCCTTCGCAATTCTAAATGGCTCAAAACTAAGTGCGGGCTTGGTTTCCTTGCGCTGTCCCTGTCCCGGTCCTTCAAGTCCTCCAAATCCTCCATATTCTTCCATTCCTTCCTTCGCAATTCTAAATGGCTCAAAACTAAGTGCGGGCTTGGTTTCCTTGCGTTGTCCCTGTCCCAGTCCTTCAACGTCAAGTGCATGACAAAGAGTAGAGCTGACTTGTAAACTTATATTGGGGTTGTGCTGAGAAATGTATCTCTTTATCTTTTCCTCGTCCTGTTTGCTTCTATGCGTTTGTCTCGATTGCTGGTCCTCTTCATTCACTTTCATCCCCTTTAAACCTGAAGCTTTTCCAGCTACATCACTTAGGGCTTCAAGCGTAGGGGTGACTTGTAAACTTGTACTGAGGTTAAACTTACACCAAGTGACAAAATGCTCACAGTTATTCTTGATAGGATGATATTCGCTTTCATTCATTCGAGATTTAGCACGAGCAATCACCTCGTCCACACTATATCTCTGAAGTGACCATATATGTTTGTTAGCCTGGTGAATGGAATAAAACAAAAGATTTTAACAAATTAAACAAACAAACAAATAAATAAGCATGTGCATACAAAGGAACAAGTAATACAATACCACAAATCGAGACTAGCGAACACCGAATGAATCGCCCAATGGGCACGTAACTCAGACATTGTTACTGATGAATAACACAGATCTTAGTTTTTCGTATATAAAGTTTAATTTTGGAAATAAACTTGAGCAAAATAGTCTGAACATCGACCTGGTATCTCAAAAAAACACTTCGCGGCCATCCATAACAAAATCTAATGAGCTGTTCAAAACTAAGATGATATTCAACCACAGGCAGCCCAGCAACCTCGTCCCCAGGGCCACTCTGTTCGCTCTTTTTTCAAATTGGCCGTCGATCAGCATATAGAGAATTTGTCTGCGCATGTCGTAAGTTAATAACAGAAGCCGCGAATAATCACGCGAAAGAAAAATACCTTCTAAATCCCTTTTAATCCCAATTCACAAAAGCGATACTTCAGGTGACGAAAGTCTCTGTTCCAACCATACAGTGATTGGCCGTTATTTACGTACGGCTTATTATAGTTCTTGTTGGACATTAGCATAACAATTTGTTTGTTTATAACCATGAAGTATCTGCAAGATTCTGCAATTTGGCCGCTTTCACAACGAGACCTGGTCATCTTTGACTGCCGATCAAAGATTTTGGCCAAAACTCTATTGAAAACCAAAAGTATAATACTAATCTAAGATTATTAAAGAAAGCATACCAAGGAAAAACTTAGCGGCGCATACATTCAAGCTCGACTTTTCTTCAAATTTATTCGAAAAAATTGACCAAAGAGTAAGACTGACAAATCTTCTCCGTGCTTGAGTTAAAGTTTATATTTAGTGAAGATAGAAGTATATCAACAAAAGCCCGACCAGAAAATTACAAAATTTGGTGGTTCATCTGTGTTTTCACAATCATTTGGATTAATCAAAATCATTCTAACCTAATTTCAGGTTCGGTATTCAAATCAGTCGAAATTGCTTGAGAGGAGAAACACAACTATGGCGTCAACAAATATCGCAATATCACGTTTTGGCCAATCTTTCTTAAAAAAATAACAATGCTGTAATGTAGAATGTGGTTTGACGACTCGCATCAGTTATATTTAGCTTCGGCGCAGCCCCTCAAACATACCGCTTATCAAGAAGGAAAGTTGACCTAAACTTGCAAAATGCGCAAATAATCTGCTCATCATCCCACAAAATCGATCCTCAATAAGAAATCATTCTGTACCACACAATTCTCATGACCTTTGATTCTTAATCTGTGGAAAAAGTTTTCTGCTATTTCTTTTATTATGGCAGCAGTCCTCACACGAATGCAGTAGGTTTGTGTTTTTCTTCTTCGTTTTGCGGACTTTTGCTCAAAAATATTTTGCGATCAAAAACCTCCACATTTACTTGACTTAGTCACAGCACCTTACAAAGTGATAGACTTTAAGTATCCATTTATATTTTCCTTAATTGAAGATCACTAAGATTGCGATTGGAACTCAAAAGTTCCCCGGTCGTAGAAAAAAATGTAAACATGACCGCGAGCTAAAATTTTCTGACATGCGCAGACAAATTCTCTATATGCTCGGTCGATCACACATTGACCCTGACAGCGGCTGGTTTGACACGTGATGAATCTCCAAGATTTTTTGGAGATTTTGATCACGTGACCAATCAAATCAATATGGCCGACAGTCACGTGTCAAACCAGGGTCAACGTGTGAGCGACCACCATTTTGAAAAAAGAGCGAACAGAGTGGCCCTGGGGACGAAGTTGTCAGGCCGAGCTTTCGCTCCTATGAGCAACGAAGATGTGGAAATTAAAGTTGCGCACTTTCGGCAATATATTTTTTTCGCAGCCTCGACAATACAACAGAACGAAGAAAACACCGATAACATCGTTGGGTTCCCTATCTTGGCCGTTGAGTGTTAAATCTCGAGATTTATAGGTGGTCTCAAATATCGCTCAAAAACTTTATTTTTGTAATTACAGTCAAAACACCTCAAGCGTACTCACCAAAACTTCATTATTGAATTCATTAATCGAATATTACAATTGATTATTCGATTCCAGTAATCAAATTTGAAAACAAGTCTACAAAATTCAAAAATTGTATTTACAAAAAAAATCTTTCTTTTATCAAAAAATAGTGAGAGTTTCTAGACAGTTTAATCTTTCAGTTGAAGATTTTCAAAGTTTTATCAAACGGTGACTTCTTCAATCGAATGTGAATGACTGGTCGATTGAATATTCCAATCGAATAATCACACTATCTAGATGGTGCACACTATCTAGATAGTTTTGTCTCTGGCAGGAATTCACGTCTCCATGTTCAAAGCACGCAGTACCCGTTCTGCAGCATCATACTATTTGGCTGATAAGAATGTTAGTCTAAAAGATATTATGTTATCTGCTGGATGGTCTAGTGAATCTACTTTTGAACGTTTTTATCACAAGCCAGTAGAGCCTACGTTTAATTTTGTCAATGCCATATTGAGTTCATTAAGCTCGGACTAAAATTATATGATAAAACTTTTGTATGTTTAGTGTACATTATTACATACAGCTATTGTTTGTTATTCAATAATGCCTCAGTGTTGCTCTAAAATCTCGTACCAGTCCCTCACGACTTAGGCTGATGACGAAACCCAGACTTAGCTGTACGTTGAAGTTTGATTGAGATTCTATGAGTCATCAGCCAGGAGTGATGGGAGTGGTACGCCCACCCTTGAAATATGCTTTTCTTCTTCACCACCTTTCTGGTCTATCTTACCGAGGCATGTTTGGTTTGCTTTAAAGTCTGGATTGACGCATGCGCTACACTCTCTCTCGTACCACTCCCATCACCCCTGGCTGATGACTCATAGAATCTCAATCAAACTTCAACTTACAGCTAAATCTCGTTTAAAAATTTTTCATTAATATAGTGGAATGGTTAGGAAGCCCGGCAAACTTCAAAGAGACAGCTCTTCGTTATGATTTATGCTTGGTCACGTGGTTCTGAAGGTGCACACAATCACCAGTCTGTCAAAAGCAACAAGGGAGTCTTATGACAACAAACTATATTCCATAATGAAAATTACATGAAGAGTAATATTTTATGTTGACAACGTTTTGGTATGATTCGTAATTTTTATTGTAAAATCCCTGAATTACGTTATCGTGCTTAATAAAACTATATTCAACGTCGATTTTAATGATTTATATTGTTTTTAGCAAAGTTTTAAGTAGTCCGATTTTTAATGAACCATGTCAGATCCGTTATTATTGTTAGGTAAAACCTACGAGGTGAAAATAAAAATGGAATTGCTCGTGAGATATGATGGAATAATGAGATAATTCTTCGATCCTAGGGGGTAAAGCTTAAGCCACTTTGACTTTAAATTTGATGACAGACGCTCACCAATATCATAGTGGCACTTTAAGGGAAAAAATTACCTTTTTCGTTTCCAGTTCTTTATATGTCATAGATCCTTTACCTATTTGGACTGAACCTGATGCGTTTGATCTGGAAGCAGCTTGTACGGAATCATGTGAATTTCCTCTAGGTGCAGTGAAATCATAGTAGTAGATCGTATTGCCTTTAACCTTATAAACCAAGAGGTGATGTTCGTACAAATTCCCAAGAGCTCCTTGATGAGATAGGTGATCACCTTTACGGACGTTCCTCTGTCTACTGCTGACTGGCTCAATTTTAACCTTGTGCTTTTCTAGAAATTTTATTTGCTCCTGATGTGGCAACCTTTCTAGTTTTTTCCATTCTTCTTCAGTGAGCCGTGTCTTGTTTTCAGCCATGTTCTCAGCGACAGATATATATTGGCTAGTAACTACTTAACACGCCACCCTCAGAGATATGGTCCGTTTTCAATGATCTTTCAGCTTCAGTTCTATATAATAAATTCATTAACCTTCATTAGAAATGTCAATAAAATGCTGCTAATAAAACAACTACAATATTTTCAAATCGCGCCATTATTATGCATATCGACCAAGTCGTTCTGTGAAGTTATGATTGCAATTGCGCAAGTTGTACCAGTCCTTTGAAATTGTCAGATATGGCTGATATGCCAAATTTTTGGACATCACTGGCGATCTATATCTTATTTATTCTAAAGCTCTGAGGCTTTCACGCAAGAACAGTCACTTGATAGCTGTCTTGACTGTATTGGTATGTAAATGTGCGCCATGTTGATTCAGTCTTTGCATATGCATTTCCGCTTGAAGTTAATGATTCGTCGGGAATTTACCGTGACGACAAATACGTAGTAAAGTTCTATATACATTACCCTGGGTACCAGAGGCCGCGAGGGGCTGAGAAAGAGAGGAAGAAGAGAGGCGGCCTCTTCCTCAGCCCCTCGCGGCCTCTGGTACCCAGGGTATATATACATGGACAAATTGTTTCAAAATAATTTGCCATACTCGTTTTAATATGTTACAAGATTAATTTGCAGTTTTTAGGGAATTTAAAATAACTAAAAAAATATTGATCATTAAATATAGTGTTTACAATAGTCCAGTTTCAAGTTCTTCATTGCTCAGGCTAAGCCTCACTTGTAGGCAAATGAACAAAAGAATCTAGACAAAACCATTGGTATTTATATTGTTTTTGATTGGTACATTCCCACGGGATGTACCTTGCACAAAAGAATACATCAAATATTATCGAGGCTTATCCTGAGCAATGAAGAACATGAAACTGGACTATTTAGACAACATACGTATTCACAAATGAGACTGGACGCGTGATTGCAGTATTGTACGCTTCGTATCAGAATTCTGGCTTATAGATAAAACCAATATTATGTTGGTTCGCATATGGTATTAATAAGTAGCAAATTTTCAAGAATACTGTCATTGTTTTGCAGAGAAATACCACTAGATGCAAAAACCGTTTACCATTGGGTAAAGGAAAGTACTGTACATCTATTTCAAAATAACTTTGTCGGAGACATTCCCAAATGGCGCTTTTCTAATATAGATTATTTGCAGTTGAAACAAAAAGTAAAAAATGCGTTAATTAAACTATTATAAAAGGAAGAAAGTTCACGAAAGTGTGTTAACATTTGAATTTCGTTAATTTTGTCACGTTTATCAAGATATTTTAATAGAACAGTGCATATTCGATATTATCTGATCTCCTATAACGTTTCTTTGAAATGAGTGTACACATTCTAACGAGAAATATTTTATAGATTCATAATGATTTTCATAGCATCTAGTTGTCGAGCGCTGCAGTTCTAAATTTCAAAGACTCGATGGTAATGAATATACAGCTAGACGTCAATAACGACGGAAGAAAACAATCGAAACTGAAAGTTTGTTTACCTGATGTTGATTGCGATCTACCCAAAAAGTATGTGAATTAATCAGCTATAAAATCTGCTATGTAGGTTTTAGTGTCAGTATGGTTAAAGTCGTATTTTTTTCGCCAAATGCATACGATCTGATTTAACATTAGATTTAAGAGTGCGCAAACAGGAAATTCCCTAATTCCCACACCATTGCATCACTTGTATTTAACTAGATATGACTTGTCACAATAAAATGTGCAATACTTTTACATATACTCTGAGCAAAGACATAAAGTAATAATTAGATAAATAAATAGTTTTAGACATCGCTTTTGTACCGCTTTAGTGACTATCTTTTTTTATGGAAACAGCGCTACATAAATAAAGTATTATTATTATTATTATTATTAATTGTTTTTATTATACCATTTATTTATTCTATTTATTCATTTATTTTGTTTATTTATTTATTCCATTTACTTAGATTTTGTTTATGTAGTTAGAGTACACGCACTAAAAGTGTGCAACATAAATACACCACTATTTTATGCTAATTCTGTTGTTTTCTTTTGTATAATTAGTGCTATTTACTACTAAATAGTGTTGCACACTTTTAGTGCGTACACTCAGTCAAAACAATTTTATTCATTTATTTACTTATTTTCTGTTCACCGCTCAACTTCATCCTTGTACTTTTCTAGAAAGTTTTTTTTGTTTCTGATGTGACGACATTTCCAGTTCTTTCCATTCTTCTTCAGTGAGCCGTGTCTTGTTTTCAGCCATGTTCTCAGCGACAGATATATATTGGCTAGTAACTACTTAGTGAACAAGCCACCCTCAGAGATATGGTCCGTTTTCAATGATCTTTCAGCTTCAGTTCTATACAGTGAATTAATTAACCTTCATTAAAATTTTTAATAAAATGCTGCTATTAAAACAACTACAATATTTACATATCGACCGAGTCGTTCTGTGAAGTTATGATTGCAATCAGCACAAGTTGTACCAGTTCTTCGAAATTGTCAGATATGGCTGATATGCCAAATTTTATTTGGACATCATTGGCGATCTATATTATATTTATTCTAAATCGCTGAGGCATCCACGCAAGAACGGTCACTTGAGAGCTGTCTTGACTGTATTGGTATGTAAATGTGCGCCATATTAATTCAGTCTTGGCAGATGCACTTCCGCATGAAAAAATACCTAGACTGATTCCATAAGTCCAGTTCCACAGGCGGACCAGGCCAATTCCCTGTGGCTAATTAATCGAAGGGTCGCGAGATCGATCCCCATAGAAATCGCTAAAAAATATATTTAGTCTATTTCTTTCTTTTCTTCTTCTTCTTTAGATAAAAAAATTCCCTGTGCTGTAAATAACTTTTTTCTGAAAACAAAACATTTTTTAAACATGTTTTTATATTTTTATCCCCCCACGGAATAAAAAATAACAAGGCAGGAGAGCTCCATGGCTGCGATAGACAACTGCCTCTGATCGTCAAGCTCTAAATGCTTTTCTATTTCTCCAATCGACACTATGCTCGGTCTATTTATCGATCAATAGCCATTCTTACTTGTGCTAAAATTTCAACCTCCAGCAAAAAATATTTTTCGAGATATTTTGGTGAAAACATCAAAGTTATCCAACCTACCAACGTACGGTACTTGCTCCGCGGACACCAACGAAAATGCCTCGCTTTCGTGTGTCCATATTTGATCCCGAGCCGGGAGGTCAACAATGAAACGTGAAACATTATATCAACGGAAATCGTTGATACAACTTAGAACATGTCATTCCAAAAACGTTTAACGGCGAAAGATAATTGGGATATCGTGGTTCACATAAACTGTTAATCCTTTTCAGACACACCACTGAAATTTTTCAATTTTACGTTCAGTTACACTTTTAGCTTGAAGCTCAATCGAACACGAGAACGGAGACGGGCCTATTAAAAATCATTATTACTCGTCGTTGCATAGCAACGCGAGTATAGGATTCGGGCTTCTTTTTGTTCATTTTGGTACACGAATTGCCCCGACAGAGGCTGTTACCATGGTAACACAAGAGCATGTGCTTTGTAAATTTGCAAATGGCGTCCACGACATCGACTAAAGTCAATATGGATGTATTTTCTTCTTCAAATACGCTCAAATCACATACAAATACACACACCATTCGCGGTATAGCCACACTAAAAGATGTCGAGCGTTTTCGGAAAGGGCATTTAACGAGATACCGCGAAATTATCGTGGCAATTGGAGTGAAACTTATCGTGAACTATCTGAACTATTTATCAAAGCTACCAATCTTATCAAAAGCGAATTCTATACTAACAAATTCTACAGGTTCTGAAACGACAAAGGACTCAACAAATGAATGTCACCAAAGTAATATCAACGATAAAAATATGGAGATAACAAGTACTCTTAGCGAAGGACATTATAATAAATTGCCGACCACAGTTTACAGCGACAGCAAACCATGTGACTCTCAAAGTAAGCTTACTGCAGCATTGTCAAAGATGATCCCTTCTTCGATGTTTATGCTAAGTATATTGCTTCTTTTATTGTTTTTCGTTAAAAGTAATGTTTCTTGCTTTACTGTATTTATATTTTTAATATTAAGTGTAATAGGATACAAATCAGTGAAGTTATTCGGTGAATTCAATCAAAATGTTGTTTCATCATTATTAACCGATTGTGATATCTTAGAAAAAGCTAATAATTTAACTGTACATGCAAATGCAAACTTATGTATTGATGCAGAAATCACAATAAAAGTTACAAGTAATACAAGATCTCGTTATTCAAGGTTTGTTTATTATAATTATTATATGCATATTCGCCGCTCTCATCGTGCTCGTGAACCAAGTCGAATACCAACACGTATTCTAAGCCGATTAAAGAGTAAGAATAGAAAGCTAAGATGGGTTATTTATCATCAAATTCGTTCAAATATTCCAAGATCTTCTAAGTTGTATTATTATATCAACCGTCTCCCTCTCAAAGTTATAAACAAAGATTTTTTGACGAAGTTTAAAGGAATCAGTAGTACTTCTGCATTTTGTATTTACCAGACAAGATTGTTAAATTATTATAAATGTAGTCGTTATACGTCTTTGTTTACTTGCAATAAACCCATGTCTTTTTATAAGAGCAAATCACATGTGACAAGTTATTGTGAGTCTCAGCTATACAATGATATCGAGAAGAATCCTGGTCCTAATGGCACTCCATATAATATTGATCCAACAAAAACAATAGCTGCTCCTTATAGCCAGGGTAATGCTTTCATTTTTGGTCAAAATGCAGACGAAATGGGGACGAGATTGGATAAAAAAGAACCCTGAGTTCACGCAATCTAGTTCACGCGTCTAGTTAATATATAATTCCTATATATATTTATTGGATCATATTTTACATTTTTGTCAGCATAGTTCGTGCAACGTACTTTACATCGCGAATTTTGTATGGGAGTTCGCCGTGTATTTATACAAGTAGCGGCGAATTCGTAACTGACATTTCAAATAATACTTATTTCTTATAGTAAAGGACAACGACGAGTTCACGCAGTTATGCGTCTAGTTTCAGCAGTTTCTTACTCGAAATCGAAATATTACTTCATACACTGTGTCCGATTTCGAGATATATAAGCTTATATTTTGCTGTTAAACATTTTAGGAATGACATGTTCTACTTTGTATCAACGATTTCCGTTGATATAATGTTTCACGTTTCATTGTTGACCTCCCGGCTCGGGATCAAATATGGACACACGAAAGCGAGGCATTTTCGTTGGTGTCCGCGGAGCAAGTACCGTACGTTGGTAGGTTGGATAACTTTGATGTTTTCACCAAAATATCTCGAAAAATATTTTTTGCTGGAGGTTGAAATTTTAGCACAAGTACGAATGGCTATTGATCGATAAATAGACCGAGCATAGTGTCGATTGGAGAAATAGAAAAGCATTTAGAGCTTGACGATCAGAGGCAGTTGTCTATCGCAGCCATGGAGCTCTCCTGCCTTGTTATTTTTTATTCCGTGGGGGGATAAAAATATAAAATATGTTTAAAAAATGTTTTGTTTTCAGAAAAAAGTTATTTACAGCACAGGGAATTTTTTTATCTAAAGAAGAAGAAGAAAAGAAAGAAATAGACTAAAAATATCTTTTAGTGATTTCTATGGGGCTCGATCTCGCGACCCTTCGATTAATAAGCCACAGGGAATTGGCCTGGTCCGCCTGTGCCAGTTCCAACCGGCATTATCTGATCTCCTACAACGTTTGTTTGAAATGAGTGTATATATATATACAGCTATTCTTGAAAAGGTTGTCAAGTTGAAATGCTGATTTAGCGAATAACAATGTCATTTGCATCGATATATCAAGTTTTCAGTTTTCTTGTTCTAAATACAAAGCTGCACACATTATATAGTTACATAGTCTATCCGCATATTTATGTGATGAAGTTATCACATAAATATACATTTACATTTTGATTCATCTTTTCTTAAAGAAAATGAAAATCATGAGATATGAAAATGACTTTGCTATTTGCTAAATCAGTATTTCAACTGGACAACCATTTCAAGAATAGCTGTATATATATTCTAACGAGAAATGTTTTATAGATTCATATTTGGTAGCATATCTTGAGCGCTGCAGTTCTAAATTTCAAAGACGTACTGGTAATAATAATACAACTAGACGTCAACTAACAAAGAAAAAAAAAATCAAAAAGAAAAAAAACTGAAAGTTTGTTTACCTGATGTTGATTGGGATCTGCCCAAAAAGTAGATGAATTAATCGGCTATAAAATATGCTTTGAAGGTTTTGGTGTCAGCTAGTATGGTTAAAGTCGTATTTTTTCGCCAAATGCACACGATCTGATTTAACATAATGTTTACCAAAGCTATAACATGCAATAAGTCTAATAACAACGAGTCTTTTTTAATCCATTTGCATTATGGCGTCATTTTACTACTGACCACTACCAGCATTCTTTGCGAATTCTCTTTCATGTTCAAATTTCTAATCCCAGCCAGTGGACAAAATGCGATACAAAAAAGAAAGCTGGAAAAGCCTTCTGGTATACACGACTTTCAAAAATGGCCACATTAAGAAACCGATTAAGAAATCATTGCTGGTCGTTGTAAGGCATTTATGAAAGTGGTGCATGTATTGGTAGTATTCTACGCCATCATGCAAATCGGGGGCATTGATATTCAGTTTTGGACACCTTTTCGTTCTCAAACAATCTTTTTTATCCTAACGATATTACGAGGGTCCTCACGAGGGTACCGAAATCTCAGTTAACTACTAATTTTCAAAATCTAAATTTTACCTCAGTTGGGCAGAAAATGCAAAAATTCTTGAAACGTTTATATAAATCTCAGTTAACTACAAATTTTAATTTCTCAGTTAACTACTAATGTTTGGGTGACATCTCAGTTAACTGTTAATTTTTGTGTGACATCTCAGTTAAATACTAATATTTTGGCCGAGTCTTAGTTAACTATTAATCCCATTAGGGCCCTCTATTATAGCAGTCATGCAAATGAGAATTCGAAAGTTCACTTTTAACAAGTTTATATTCGACGGCCATCTTTGTTTAGTACACTAACGAATGCTCAATACGTCGACGGTGGCGTTGTATCGCCTCATCTGCCTGATTTGCCCCATTTACAAAAGCTATGAAAAAGAACATACATGGAAAGGCTATCATACACAACAGTCCAATTATTATGAGCATGAAAGTCAGCTGTAGACCCAACCATTGTACAAACTTCACCACGAGTAGCAATATCACTATTCCCCATGATAAGTTAACCTTACGTTCGGGTTCCATTCCAGGAATCAGTGCCAATACAACTAGTATTATCAGCGCCAACAACACTTCCCATGAAAAGTATGACGCCACGTAGGAAATGACATCAATTACGGACTTGATTTGCTCCATATTTTTTCTGTAACTCTCTTGGTGACAGATATTGCTGGATATTGGCTTGAGTAACAGTTACCGCTTTATGTCAGTAGAGATTTAGTCCTATATCACTGAGAATCAAATAATTAATTGGATATATGGTTAGCTATTATGATCATTTTTAGTTTTAAAACTTCGTCAACGGCTAAATAGTCCATCTCATTCTAGCTAAACGGAAAAAAATTCATTATGAATCGATTATGAAGATAATTTATTAACTACATGTACAAGAGCATAACGACGACGTTATCATTTCTAGGAAAAGCTATAGGTATAAATGAAATATCGTTTGGAAACGTTCAGGTATTTCAATCCCCCCCCCCCCCCCAAAAAAAAATACAATAAAAACAAAAACAGATATTTTTTCACATCGTACGATATACTCATAAGTTCTGTTACTCCAAGTAATCATATTTTGGGTCCATCTTGAGCGTCGCAGTTATTACAAGTAAACACTTGAGTGCTTTGAAAGCAATCTAAATAAAACTTTAAAAAACGTTAGTTACCTGATCGAGGTTGATTGAAACCAACCCCCAAAATTATATGAATTATTTTGTAAAGTCTTTTGGTGACTGCAGTCTGGTACGTTTCAGTTTTTCTCCAAGCGCATTATAGATCTGAAAGTTTCGTATTATTCAAGAGTGCACAAACAAGCAAAATATTAGGGGCTTTCTCTTTTTTCCTGAAGACGGGAAATTCCCTAATTCCCAATGTATAAACAGGCGTTTGCATATTAAGTAACAATGTGCGTAAGAACTAGTGAGGTTTCTATTGTTCTGCGGCAAAAAAACTTCCCCACGTAGAAATTCTTTAATTTTCACGATGTTGATGTATCAAGCTAAGGGTTACACATTTCTTAAGTAAAATCTACAAAATGCTGTTTACAAGACAGTGTTTCTTTTGTGTTTAATGGTTTTGTCCAATCAGAATTGCTCAAAACAATGGCTAGGAGACGCTTGGTTTTCATAGTGAGTCCCACGGTAAAATTTTCTCATAGAAAAAAATAAGATCGCTTTAATAAAACTGAAATGAGATTTTGAATAAAATATAGGAAAAATATCCCAAAAGTTTGAAAAAAGGCCAGTTTTCTTGTTTTAGCCAATCAGATCAAGCATTTAAAGGTCCTATGAAGGATATTTTTTTTCGATTTTAATACAAAGTAAATACCTTATAAAACATAATTGTGAAGAAATTACGGTAATTTGACCAATTCTGATTTTTTTATAAAGAAAAATATTGGGCTGTTAGATAATTTGTACCGCGCGATTTGAAGGACTGGTACCTAATTTTGTTAAACAATAGGCGTGACGTCACGGAAGTCAGTGGTTATTTGCCTTGGCCATGGAGACACTGGATTGCACTGCAAGATTGTGTTCTAAAAACAGTTTCGAACTCTTCAAAATTAAAATAAGATAGCTCTACTTTATGGCAGCAGTTTTTCTTCAGATGACTCTGAATTTAGTTTTATGAGAGGATTCATTCCTACGATAAATAATCACATAGAATATAAACAACAACTCGAACAAGACGAGCCCATAGCAAACGATTGACTTTTCGAATATCAAAGCCGTGATGAAGAGAAGCGAAAAACAAAGAAGTTTGTCAACTACTGAGCAGCATTGAAAAAAGCAGAAACATGGTAAGAACGTGATGATTATAATTTGTGCTCCGAACCACCGAATAATGCTAGCTCGAGTTGAAACCCGACGAGAGTGTGCTACATTTGCTTTTGCTTTGATTTTTTAACCAGCTGTACTCAAAAATAGATCGATGCATGGAATTGATGAGCTTGCCTGAAGTCCTCGGAGAAATCAAACCGAATCACAATGCTTTTATATTCAATTCCCATGTTTATGTCGTTTAGTCATAATGGTGCACGTTGTTTTTATGTACTAACATGATTCTTTTCTTTTTATAGCTTTTACAGACGTGCTAGTTCCTTTCGTGAATTCACACGCCTGATATTTGAAAAACTTGGTAGAAATAGTATACCGCTGCAGCATGTGCATACATTAAAGTAAGAAAAGCCTTCCAATTAGAAAAAAAATGATGATGGCTCCGAATAAACATGGACTATTTTTTGTAAGCTTTGTGCTATGAGTTTTAATATAGTATCATATAAAGAGTATAAAAATATAAACATTGATTTAGTTATTTGTAAAAAAAAAATAATAACAATCATCTTAGTTTTTACAAATACATCGACTAGAGATAGCAAATCTTATACTATTATACAATATCTGGCATGTATTTTGCAATTTTTTAAAAATTATCATTGAAAAATTGTACAGTTTGGTTTCATTTGGAATAAAAACAATTTATGTATAATTTATGTACAGAAGATTATTATGAACGACATGTTGCTAAGCACTGTTGTTTGTTCCTTGGTTTGCTCGTTGTTGATTCTTTTTACACCATAACATCTGTTTGTGTCCTTTCAATGGTAGCTTACAGCTAGTGTTGTGGGGGGCTTTCTATAGCACTGAAGGTCTGTTTTCTTCTTGAACTTCATCTGCTGAATCTTTGGAATCTGAAATTTTCAACAAGAGATATGCTCATATCAGTGGAAATTTTTATGGTACAGCTGAATTTGCATAACTTATATTTTGAATATCACCCAAATGTATTTGTGCAAGAGTTGTTTTGAAATGCTAACATATTTCCTAATTACAGAAGAGTGCAAGCGCTATCAGTATTTTTTTTAAATATCATCAAAGTTTCTAGTAACTAAATAGTTATCATATCAACAGAAATAGTTAGTAGCAATACTAGTAGATCAAATAGCATTTGCACTCTGCTGTACAATATGTGACAGATAGAATCATTGATTTAGTCAATAATAATTAACATGACTGGGTAGAATGGCGATAGGCCATGACTAGACAACAATCAATGTTTTATCAGTATCTTATCCATTAATTTTAGAATAACCACATGGACATTACTACCTGGATCAGTCGCTAACACATTTGGTACTACCATGCTTTCAAAGTATGAAATAAAAACATTTCTCTAACTCTCAACCTTAGAAAGACTAGCATCGCTAGAACATAAATCAACATGACCAGATTGAACACTTTTTTAAAAATAGACTGTACAAGTATTTGTAAGTAATATCCTTTTTGACTTTAGATATTTCTATTTTTATATATTCTTCCACTTACATTTATTTGTGACATGTATTTATTTCTACTTTATATCTTAATGTAAATATTGTTTCACAAGATCTGGACTGCCTTACTGTATTCCAGACACCAACCTGTCATCAGAATACTAAAACACTGAATAGAAAATTTTCTGTAGGCATTGGCATCTCAGGCTGGCATACATTCTCCTTTTTAGGACAAGAAAAATGTTGACAAGTTGTTTTTACTTTCACCATGGTTCCCTTGGTGCAGGTTTCTACTAGAGGTGCATCAGTCTTACAGGTTGGACAGACAGTGAATAACAGCAGTAATTGAATTCAAGATTATTTCTGGTAAAAAGCAAAATCTCGAGACGGAATTTTATAGCTACTGAATCAGCACAGTATTACAAGTATTAAAATCAATGATTACCCCCTATATTAAAACAAATCAAAAGAGCAGCAATTCAATTGCTTTTATCTGAGCATATTAAAATAAAAAGATACAAACACTCCGATCATACCTCTACTAACTATGCTCCGATACAACACCGATCCGCAATCATATTTTGCTTTTGTGTAGTGTCAAATGCTGCTCTCGTGTCAAAGCCTTGATAGACTAATTAAAATTATCGGGTGGATAGTAAAATTTATCTACATACATTTTACTTACCATGTCAACTCATCCGAATCCTCTTTGCTTTCGATCTGATTCCACATCGCTCTAGCTGTACATTTCACTAGCGGGTTCTTCGATTGTCTCGTACTTTGGCTGGATTGTCGGTCGTAAACTTACACCAACTTCATCAGTCTTCAATCGAGGAACAAATGATATGGAAGGCAAACCTGGAAAATGCGTACTGAAAGAGTCTTCTGTAAAGTGATCTGAGCAAATTCGCGAATTCGCTGTCGCCGTCCAGTTCGCGCGTTTTTGTTTTACAAAGTCTTCCAACTCTTTCCTTCGTCGTTTTTGCCTCTGATCGTGTGTCACCATGGAAGTGAATCTTATGCAGTGCAAATTCTTTACTTGATGTGTTCGAACAATCATACAAACGCAGCGAAACGGCATTTTTCTTGAGCTTTAATGGGGTAGCGCACTTGCTTCCCTGGGACTTCTGTGACGTCACGCATAATAATTCAAAGGGCATGGGTCGCTCGTCCATATTACACAGGAAGCCCTAAAATGGTGTTTTTCGCAACTTTTCGGCCGAAAAATATAGACAAGATTAAATCAAAAACTCAAAATTTTATCGAAAATAGTATTTACTAGGCGTATATTTTTTACTAGGAATGCTAAAAATTATCCATCATAGGACCTTTAAACAATACACAATTAACACCTTTATGCATTCCATTGGCGTTTGCTACACTAGTTCTTACTCGGAACGTTACTTAAAGATAGTACTGTATGTGTTGTAAAGAGTATCATTTTTGCATACTTTGATTAACGATATAAATAGACTTCTTGGAAGTCATTTTCTAGACAATTCTAACTAAGACACTATCTGTGATAAGTCAATATGTTGTGAAGAATATAACAAGCGCTGTGATAGGTCCATTCTCATTTTTCCAATACTAACTTAAAAGCACGTGATGAAATGTCGCATTGTGAGTTTCATGATAAGGTGAGTTTGAGCGGGTTTGACGAAAACACTCCAGATAAACTATTGAATAAATTATATAAAATTATTGAAATGATAACAATTATAACAATAGAACAAGCAAATCGTAATGATCAAATACCAACCAACCAACTCTGACGTCATTGGCAATTTATGCTCTCATTAAATGCTTAGTGAAAATCCAAGCACTGGCATAGCACAACGACCGCTTTAAGCTCAATATTAAGTCGACTAATAATTGCAAATCCGTAGTAAGATTTGAAACATAAGATTTAATCTTTCCTTCAATAGAAATGTGTTCTCAAACGTTTTTGAAAAATTGGAAACTTGAAAAGAAATGCAATAATTTATAACGATGGAAAATTGAAATTACAACTGAAAACGTGCTAGTTAACTGAAACAATTGACTGAGGTTTGAGCAAATTATCTGACACCACGTACTTGGCATTTTATTGACTTTCGAGAGGGAAAAGAAACACTGCTATTGACAATATTTGAAGAAACAGTTTTCTAAACGGTTTATCCAAAAACATTCAACAGCCAAGAAACAACAAAGCGCAGACTTTTACGAAGAAATCCAAAATTTGTCTGTGTGAAAAGAAGAAGAATATTTGAAGTGGAAATAATTGGAAAATTGGTCAAAAATTACGACGGAATAACTGACAAATTTTGACGCTGTCTTTAGGCACAATTTTGATATTGGAAGATTTGGTCAAGAAACAACCGAAAGATAACAACTTTTATTGAACAAATGCTCGGGTCTACACAACTTGCACATTGGAAGACATTTTCATGGGTATTGGACGAGAAACGCAGCGAAAATAACACATAGTACAATAAGCTTTCAACTATTAACTTCAAAAGATGGAAGATATATTTTGAAGAGAAATTTCGCATTGAATACGACTGAATTAAACTTGGACGACAAATACTAGGAGCCAAACAAACTGTTTAATAGAAGAAAGATAGATTCGTCTAGAATGATGTTGCAGTAACCTAAACTCTCATTATGACGAGGAAATTACTGAAAATCTGATGTCTGACATGCGAGCACTCAATTCCGGAAAATATAGATTAGTAAAAATTGCAAATTAGTTCTAAAAATGAACAACAACATAACAGTCTCAACTCGCTGAAAGTTCACCTGCGACCAAAAAAAAAGAGGAATCAGGTATCGAAAAATCGCAGTAAACATGGAAAACACTGCTTAAAAAATCACATATGAGCCACAGAAAAATCAACTAAAAGATTATGCGGAAAATTGGACACTATATTACAACATATTTCATACCATTTGGTACGGAGACAATTCGAATATAATACAACCATAGTTACAACCGTGGAAAAGCAATTTGCTTTGAAGATTTATCTACTGAAAAAAATCTTGAAGGAATAGTCTTCGATCAAGAAAGAAACCGTTATTTTTTGTACAAAATTTGAAACAACAATTTAATCTACATCTTTGCAAGAATTCAACGATTTGAGATTGTTAACAATTCGGTGAAAACATCAGAAACTTAAGACGTTAATTTAGAAACAATATTCACACTAAAATACCAATAAGATTAGCAAGTATTACATATAACACAGCACAGCATAATATTCTCGTTTGTAAAAAAGACTCACGCCAAGTTTTGGAAAATAGCAAAAGGACAACTCATACAGTAATTAATAATAATTCGACCATGGATGTCAATCAATAGCTTCATGGCTTGTCATTTCGAGTGAAACAAAAAGAGAAAGAAAACGAAAACAGAAAAGAACAACAAAAACAAGAAGCAGAAATATCAGACCGAAGAATAATAATTAAACAACAACACGACAACTGCAACAACAACAACAAACGAAAGTTAAGAAGAAAAACTGACTCAGAAATACCGTAAACGCACGACAAAAAATCTCCAATAAGCGAAACGAATTCCTGCCAAGAAATCTTAAAACAAGTAAATTGAATTCAATTGAATGTAAACAAGAAGAACGCCAGCTAATCTGCAAAACTTGTTAGTATAACACTATCAATCAGTGAACCTGTTCCGATGTGTTTCCATTGTTGTTTCAAAAAACAAAACTAAGACAAACTATTGTTAACTCTGCGTGAAAACCTTTTAGACACAAATTAAAGCTCTACCGTGACAATTCAAAGCAATTTCTACTTCAATAGAGCACCTGCAAGTATTTTATGAAGCAAATTGGACAAAATAGGAATAAAAAATCCTATGTTTGGCTCGTTAAAGTTTGACGTCAATTCTTCTCTTGAAGATGAAAAGCTTCTATATAGAATTGGAAAATTGTCGGTCTATAATTAAGCATAGCAAGGGCGAGAAGAGAATAGAAAAGCATGGACTAAAAACGAGGTTTAACGAAACCAAAGCAACAATTCAAACAGACAGGAATTTTAAAAATCGCGACAATCTTTTTCTTGGTACAGACAGATCGATAAGCAACAACAACAACAAAACAAATAAACAAAAAAAGGAAACAAACACACAGACAAACAAATAAGCAAACAAACAAAAAATACCCAAGCAAGCAAACAAACAAATTAAAAAACAAACCGAAACAAACAAGCGTAAAAAAAGACAGAAAGAAAAGGGAGTCTTAGTGATGGAAAGAAAACAAGAACACAGCTTCAAATCAAGCGACGAAATCGTCTCTGCGACAAGAAACATTCGTTCACCATGTCGCGATTCCCACTACGAAGCTTACATCTTGCAGTCAAGATGGACTGTAGGCAACTTATACGCTTCCAATCTCCACCTTGGTCAAACACACGTTAAATATGTAGAACATTTGGATAGGCAACAAAAAACATGGCTTTACACCAAAGAAAGAGAACAGTATGAGTTATCTAAGAAGTTAGAGCGCTTAGAAGCGTTGAAAAACTCGCACTCTTCCGCTAAGCGTAGAGCGACTCTTTCCCGGTCATGTTCCAGTCATGGGACAACTTCGAAATTGAGCGAAAAATTATTATCTTATGAAGAGCAGAGCAATGGATGTAAAATTTATGAAGATGAATTTTTGTTGAAGTTGGTGAAGATTGAAAAAGCGAGGCAAGAGAGTTTGAATGCATGGATGAAAGCTTTGAAAAGGAAATCTTTGTCATGTTCCAGTGACGAAGAGAAATTTGAACGAAAAGAGTCGGATTTTAACTCGAGTGTTGAAGATGGAGATATTCAACAAAAAGAAAATGAAACGATGAGTAGTAATGAAGAGAATCGTCAAAAAAGTAATGACGCAAGGTTACTGAATGAGAGTTCGCGGTCTACTGCGAGTCAAAACAGCAAAGGGAAATACACTCATCTAAAATCAAACGAGTTGTTAGTTAGGCCGAGTAACATTGAAAAATCTAGAGAGCAAAATGTAAACACAAAGTTGGTTGGACAAAATTCAAAGTCTTTTGAAAGCCAAAACATCGAATGCGGATCAGTAACGAAAAACAAGGAGGCGAATATTGCAAACAGACTTGTCCATCGAGAATCCGAAGAAAAGTTGTTAAATCCAACTAATCCCGAAACTGCCAAGGATAAAACTTTCGTTCCAAGACCGCTGTTTCAAAATTCATGGTCTTCGGAAAGCAAACATGGCGAAAGCGCATCAAAATTAAGAGACAAGAATGAAAATATCGCAAATGCCGGAGCTCAACAGAAAGTTGATGAGATTTCAACGGGATTTTCTGACACTAAAAACGACAATCGTAAAAGTTGGAACCAAAGGCCTCAAGCACAAGGGCGGTTTCTTGATAGTAAAAACAGCGAAGACTATAAGTTCGAAAGAAGACAAAAAGACACGAATTTGGCAAACGGAGAAAACGAGCGAAAAGTTGAGACAATGAACCATGCCTTGTATTACCCTCTGGCGTCGAGACTACGACTGCAAACACAAAATCCAAACAAGAAAGACCAAGCGCGCAGAAAAGTTGCAAAAAGGTATTCAACATTCTCGTCGTTTCCTCCGAGGAGTTATAGTTCCACGAGCTGGAGTACCAGACGAAAAACGTCCTTCTCTGCGACTGCCCGTTTTTCAGATAGTTTGTATGACAGAGGGGCTGCGAAATTTGTACCCAAATGGGTCCCTATGACCTATAGATTAGAAAATAATAGAGGACCTCGGTAAAATGTCCCTACAAAACGTACTCTTAAACTAAGAACGGTTCCTGAATGTAGGTGAAAATTGAGACATACAATGTAAGTAATTGTCACTAGTAAAGATTTTATAGATTTAGAAAAATATGATATTTTCAGAAGTTAATTTTCATTGTTTTATGCATAAAAGCTTTCATATATATTCTAATGTACAATCATATAACTTTGTAGTAATATAATCTTCATCAAAAATAATAAAAAGTATATTTATTGTTTTATAAATGTATTTTAGATCATTACAATAGACGTTGGAAATTCATGCAAGATCCTGGCACTTTAAGTTATGTAATTAAGAAATGGGTTTAAATTCTCCGTGCGTCTGTGCTCTTTTAATGAGAAAGAGACAAGACAAAGTCTGGACGTCCGGTTTATTGTCCTTAACAAGAAGACACAAAATTCAAATCATTTGCAGCTGTAATCACAAAGACAGCAATTTCTCTTCAATTATTTTAAGACCCTGAGTGGTGGTCTAGCCGCGGGGATCGAACCCGTGACCTCCTGCACAAAAAATGACGTCATTTGTACATCTGTTCTCTAAAATCACACGGCTTTTGTTTTTCAATTAGCTCGTTGTACTTCAATTATCATATAAACACTGTTAAAACGTTTATGATTTGATTTCCTTTTCAACTTCCCGGTTCCCTATTTTCGACATTTTCTAGATTATCACCATTAGTCAAATCAGTTAGTGATTCGTCACCAATATTGCTATTGCATTTATTCAAACACTTGTCGAGTCTATGTAAGAAAGTGTCCGCATCATCTTTGGTCATTCCTATTGCTGCAGCCGCTGTTAAGTAAGAGTATGGATAATGGTTTGAATGCGAGCCCCAGTTTGTGAACGAGTAGCCATTGATGACTTTGGTGGAGCCTGGTGCCACAACTCTGTATTGAAAAATAGATAAATAGATGAAGGAAGGAAGGAAAGAAGGAAGGAAGGAAGGACAAAAGGAAGAAAGGGAGAAAGGAAGGAACAAAAGAACAAAGGAACGAATGAAGACAAGGAAAAAAGGAATGGAGGGAGGGAGGCAAGAGAAAAGGAAGGGGAGAGAAAGAAGGGGAAGGAAGAAAAAAATGGAATGGAGGGAGGAAGGAAGAAGGATGGAAGAAAGGAAGGAAGCAAGGAGGGAAGGAAGCAAGCAAGCAAGGAAATAAGGAAGGTAGGGAGAGGAAGAAAGAACACGAATGACGGAGGGTGGAAGGAAGGAAGGGAGAGAGAAAGGAAGGGAAAAGGGATGAAAGGATGGATGGGAAGGAAGGCAGGATGAAAGGAAGGAGGAAGGAGGAAGGAAAGACGTGACAAAGGCAGGCAGGCAGGCAGGAAGGGAGGATTATTCAAGGGCAAGGTAACACAGAAAAACATGTTGATATTACCTTGCACCAGAGACACATCTCGTGAACAGCATTGATCCTAGCTGTGTTGTCCCTTGAGAATCTTGAGATAGACCATTTTGACTTTGAAGAGATATTGCTGACAAGAATGGAGAACAAAAATTAATGAAGTAAGAAATGCTCAGATAGAACAATGAAGTAAAGAAAAAATAAATAAATAATAAAAAACAACAACAACAACAAAACAAAAACAAACAAACAAAAAAAGTATAGAATGATAAACTGAAAATAATAATCTACAATTTAAATTGTCAGTTCAATAATACATAAATATTAATGCAGAATCAGAATAACTATCCTATGCTCTTAGTATAGAAACAAAATAGTTGAATACCTAATGAAATAGGATTATGTCTTGTGTTTAGCAGTTTCTCTCCATGTTTCTCAGACGTTTTTGATAGACCTTCTGACAAATAGCTATAAACTTCCTAACAAAACAAAAAACAAGCAATAAGCAAAGCACTACATTATTGCATTTAAACTCTTTTGCAAATGGTATATATACCTTTCTTTCCTTAAGCAGTTTTTCATAGCCTGTAGCTCCTAGAGATAACAATGTTATGAACATATCAATGGAAGGTGTTGCCGAGGCACGACCTGGAATTATAAGAACATTTAAAAGTAGTTATTATATTAAACAGTTAATTAGTAAATATCTAAATAGAAAATTATCACACTATTCAATCTAAAATCAAGTGAAGATCAGGGAGCAGTAGGGTGATTTTTAATCAAAATAGTTATTTCTTTCTTACCAGGATAATTCTCACAAACTCTATCAATAAACTTTTTATCAAATCCTGCAACTACTGCACCACCCACAGGAACCATGAAATTCTTATCTGTGCTCTGAACAAATGCATCTACACGACCAACACGTGCTGCCTAGGTAAAGACACAAAAGTTAAAATAAAAAGTTACTTATCACTTGTCTCATGATGTTAGTCTTGTTGTAAAATGTGACATTTCAACTGCACTCAGCTAGTCATAATCAGGCAAAATACATAGAAATGGATGATGTTATACGTATACTCGTCTATTCCCACAATAGTGCATTAAGGTGCTGCGTCATCCCTTAATCTATGCATTTCACCTGATGATGACTACCTGAATGCACTCAAAACGTCGCGTTTTTACAACAAGACTAACATTGTGAGACAAATGATAAGTAACTTTTTATTTATATATGTTTTATCCATGATGTATAACTATCTCTTTCACTCTATCAAACAAAAGTTTCTAAATGTTTTTTTTAAACACTGTTAAGTAGCATTAGGCTAGAAGGCAAACTGTCATACTCTATTACCTGTTGGATGAGATGCATACATTTAGATGACTGTACACCGTATGCATTGTTTACAAGATGAGGTATGTCATAGTCCTTGCATAGCTTAGCTACTTCCTCTAACCTAAAGGAAGATTTACATCTTTTTATGTATTTATTTGTCTAAAACTATACATGTAGTTCTTTACTCAATGATAGTGTTTGTGGCTTCCAATATAAGTAAATCAATTAACATTGTAGATGAATCAAATTTACTGATTGATCTACTGTACTGGACAATTGTCTAACTGTCTGATTGATTGACTGATTGTTTAGCTGACTGATTGACTGATTGATTCACTGAATGACTGGCAGATTGATTGATTGATTGATTGAATGAATGATTGTTTAGCTGATTGATTGATTACCTGACTGAGTGAATGATTGGCAGGTTGATTGATTGAATGACTGATTGAGTTACAGGCTCGCCTGATTAAATGATTCATTGATTGATTGCCTGATTGACAGACTCATTGTTTGACTCATTGTAATGAATGACTGACTGATTGATTGATTCAATAATTGATTGAGTGACGGATTGACTAGCTTGTCTGATTGAATAACTGAATGATTGAGTCATTAATTGACTGATTGATAGACTGATCAAATTGCTTAGTGGAATGATTGATTGACGGACTTGTTTAATTGATTAACTAATCGATTGACTGAGTGACTGACTGACTAGTTGATTGACTCTGATTGATGACAAAACTAATGAAAACAACAATTATAATAATTATTGAAAATGATTCTCCAATATCAATCAATTATAACAAATACCTATCAGGCACTCTGGGAGCAAAGCAGCTTGTTGTCGTCATAACACAAGCAATGGCATCACTACCAAGTTCCTTAATCTTCTCTTCAATGGCTTGAAGATCTGTTGTCAGCTCATCACCTTTCAGAACATTCTCAACAATAACTGGAACATAACCTAGAATAATCATAACAACATCAATATATTTATGGAGGGTAATGCTTATCACAGACACACACATTCAGACAATGGAGTGCCAAAATTCACACTTTGACTAATGATTGGAAAAGAGCTCAAACTAGAATTATAAACTTTTGATAGTTTAATTTATAAACCTTAGTTATATATCAAGGAGAATTGGAGATAGAAATTGATTCATTACTTTGCTGATTTCATACCCATGAAGAGCTTTATTTTAGTGCTATATGAAAGGCTTAAAAGTTTTTTAGTTTTTTACTTAAAAGTAAATGTTTATAAAATTAAAATAGACGTACCTGCTGTTATCATACTCTTGAAGCAGGACTTCTGGTCAATTCTTGGCCATATGACATATTTAGCATTTGGCCTACTTGGACGAAGAGTTAGCAGAACCATTACTAAGCTCATTCCAGTTGCTAATGGTAACACAGCACAGGCTGAAGCCGACTTAACTCCTGTGAGGAAGGACAGACATTCGCAATTGTTATTGCTATTGTATGAAGTACTAACAACACCATGACTACCAGGTACTATCACTGTATCCTTCATTAACGTCATCACTACCACCTCATCATAATCATCTAACCATGAAAACTTGAGATCATTATCATCATCACAATTACACAATTATAACGGTTACCACTGTTAATTTCATCATCATCATCAATATCATCACAGCTTTTTATCCTCATTACTACCATCATGCATAAACTGCTAATCATTATCATCATCACCATTGTCATCACCAACACCATCATCATTATCATCATCACAATTGTCATCACCAACACCAACACCATCATCATTATCATCATCACAATTGTCATCACCAACACCAACACCATCATTATCATCACCATTGTCATCACCAACACCATCATCATTATCATCATCACAATTGTCATCACCAACACCAACACCATCATTATCATCACCACCATTGTCATCACCAACACCATCATCATTATCATCATCACAATTGTCATCACCAACACCAACACCATCATTATCATCATCACCATTGTCATCACCAACACCATCATCATCATTATCATCATCACCATTGTCATCACCAACACCATCATCATCATTATCATCATCACCATTGTCATCACCAACACCATCATCATCATTATCATCATCACCATTGTCATCACCAACGCCAACACCATCATTATCATCATCACCATTGTCATCACCAACGCCAACACCATCATTATCATCATCACCATTGTCATCACCAACACCATCATCATCATTATCATCATCACCATTGTCATCACCAACACCATCATCATCATTATCATCATCACCATTGTCATCACCAACACCATCATCATCATTATCATCATCACCATTGTCATCACCAACACCATCATCATCATTATCATCATCACCATTGTCATCACCAACACCATCATCATCATTATCATCATCACCATTGTCATCACCAACACCATCATCATCATTATCATCATCACCATTGTCATCACCAACACCAACACCATCATTATCATCATCACCAGTCATCACCAACACCAACACCATCATTATCATCACCATTGTCATCACCAACACCATCATCATCATTATCATCATCACCATTGTCATCACCAACACCATCATCATCATCACCATTGTCATCACCAACACCAACACCATCATTATCATCACCATTGTCATCACCAACACCATCATCATCATTATCATCATCACCATTGTCATCACCAACACCAACACCATCATTATCATCATCACCATTGTCATCACCAACACCATCATCATCATTATCATCATCACCATTGTCATCACCAACACCATCATCATCATTATCATCATCACCATTGTCATCACCAACACCATCATCATCATTATCATCATCACCATTGTCATCACCAACACCATCATCATCATTATCATCATCACCATTGTCATCACCACCACCATCATCATTTTCATCATCATTATTTTCATTAAAATTATCATCATCACCTCACCATCGTCATCATAATTTTCATCATCATTATTTTCATCATCAATTTCATAGTCAATACAATCATGTACCGGCCATTTTAATGACATCAAGAACCATTGCATTAGTCAATGTCATGAGAAGAGAGGAGCCTGCTGCTTTTGGTTGTATTGCGGTAATATCTCCTGATCTTCCTATTCCATGGGCAAGTCTAAAAAATGTTGGTAGATCAAAAGTGTGAGACTACTAAGTCTGGCTTAGACTAATGATAGAGTTTGTGAAGTTGTAATTGGAATCATTGCCAACAAAAGCTCAGTTTCTTTATAGTCTGAAATCTATGACAGCATTTTCATGACAAAGAAGGTGCACATTTTTCAGTCTGAGCGATACTGGTCTAAGAGCAATGAAAACAACTGGGAATTCTAATTATTTCTATTTAATACAAAGTCATAGCCAGTCTATCAGCTACTTCGGCAAGCTTTCCAAGGACTATGATTGACTTCGTAATGACCTAATTCCAATACTAATTCATTTAGACATTTGTTGATATTGAATGATTGGATTGTGGCTGTCTAGACATGATGAAAAAAAAACCAAACATGATATACCTGAAGTGTCTCCTAGCAACCAAGGATGAAGCTATTCTCCCTTCTCTCTCACCTGCACCAACATTTCCTTTAGAAATAAAATATCAACATGTCATTTACACATCTTATTCAAAATTGTGTTCATTTACCAGCCATCAAAATCACATCACCACAATTTACAAGTACTAGTAGCTACCACAACCACCTCCATTACCATCATCATTATCACTTCCCTCACCAACGTTATCAACATAACCTTAACATCACCATCATTTCTACCACCTTTACATGTACATCTGTATCTGACTTAATCACTGGGATGTGTTATACGTCATAGATTACATATGCAACAAAATGAGGCATTACATGGTATAAAGTGCTCTCACCTATCTGCAAATAATTCAATGAATTGCTGAATTTATGGATTGAGGTTAGGTTTTTATGATAAAAATCTATTGTTCTTGGGGTAACATGCAGTTGAAGTTACCAACAGTGTTTACATTGTCAATAAGTTTACCATGTCATGCCTTGCTTTGGTGCAAAGAAATTGATGACATAATCTAAAGATTGCGAGCTGCAATAAAAGCACTGATATCATCACCGCCATTCTATTCACAATCACCACCATCAAAATCATCATCATCACCATTGCCATCATCACCATAATCATCATCATTGCCACCCCCATCATCACCACCACAGCCACCATGTGGATTATTGTCATTATCCTCAACACTTACCGGTACATTATTTTATTATGGACAGATATGGGTGTGGAAAATAATTTGTGAATTAAAGATCTTCTTACCAGTGAAATTATTACTATCCATAAATGCAATTTCTTGTAAGAGCATTTCTATCTTAGCATCATCCCAGCCATATTTAGGAAGCTTTCTCTACAACCAGGAAAAAAAACACTATTATTTTATAAAAGCAATACAGACTAGAAAATTTATTTTTTTGTACAAAATCTTTATTGTAAGTTGTTTCAATAAATTTCATACCGTAACAAATATTAAAAGCTTGTGGATGGAAAGGCATTAAGGTTGGTATGGGTGGCGGATTGACACCAAAAGTGAGTGGGATGCCTGGATCTTATTACTCTCCTTTGCCGAAGGACTAATGCTGAAACGTCAGTTACTACTACTACCATTCACTGGTGTTCAAATTATCATCACATTTACAACTGTATTAGGGACCCTTTGAAATCTTGTGTCAGCTAGACTCAAACTGACTGATTAAAATTCCATATTATTATGATTATGAACAAAATTTCATCATTATCGATAACTCAATAAGTATGTCAAGATTTGAAAAATTGCTAATGTTATGCATATGATTCACCAATTGCCATTCATGCATGTAATGCCACTTTGCCAGTCACATGTGCCATGATTGTACATATAATTTTGCAAGTCATGGGACAACGAAGGTCTAGGTCATTAGGATCATGATTAGCAAAGCCCACGTTTTAGGGAGTGGAGATAAATATGCTCATTATTAACATTTAAAACTAAGCTCGTCAAAATAACAGACAGTGATATTTCATAAAAGCATTTGTTTGAGCAAGTGGAATCTGATCTTGTGTTTATTTCACTTGGCGCCCAAATGAACATAGAATTAGTTCAAAAAACACCCGTCAGTCAATATAATTTTAAAACTTACGTGTTCAAGAAAGACTCTTATTTCATTCTCGATAGTTTTTCTTGCATTTTGAGCCTGGTTGACGTAGCTAGAAGGAATTAAAGAGCGACAGAGAGAGAAATTCTGGTCATTCATTCTGCAAAGTGCTGCCTTCTGGTGTTTTATTTTGATGGCTGTGTGTCACGTTGGGAGAATTTAGAAAGCAAACAAAGATATCTAAAAAAAAACAATAATTCTTAGATTTTTGTCTTCCTTTTTTCGCCAAAAAAAAATATTCGAAATTATAAATTTGGTAGACTTGTATGTGTGACTGAGAAAAGTTTTCTAAAAAGCAAGAAACATAGTAAATCTTTGGTTTTTGAAAGGATTGCAGGTCTTGAATTCTAAATGAGAAAATTAATTTCACACCTAGCCCTCATTTTTTTCCTAAAATAACTCACAATGTAATTATTACTCAAATAAATTTATTAAGTGTGTAGTTTTACTATTTTATCGAGAATTTGATGATACTTTTGAGCGAAATAGAAAATTGATCATTGATCAAAAGTTAGTTTCTCCTTTGTGACCAGCGGGTTTGCTCGTATGGAAATGAGGCTGGTAGAGCCAAACGAAGGAAGAAAGAAATTTACTGCGAAATGGTAAACTAAATTCACTAAAATGGCTGTTCTTCGTCAAGGCAGCGTTATTTCAGCTACAGTAGAGCAGTCACTAGGAAATTGTCTCCTCGTTTCATTCAAGCATAGGTCTAGAACGTTTCGCGGAGTGTTATTTGACGAGAAAAATGCTACCGTCCCAAGGTAAGTTAGTGTGTTGTGAGAAACAACTAACCCCAACTAACACTGGCTTTTCAAATTTCTCTACGATAGAATCAGCAAATCGCTGCTTTCAGCCCCTAGAATATAAATCTATAAGTTCTTTAATAGCTTGGTTGTTGATGTGTTGTGTTGTCTTTGTTTAGAATTACAGCTATAAACAAGCAAAGCAGTGATCATGATCTCATGGCCAACAAGAGTTCATTGCCACTTGGAATGGCAATCGTGTCTCCCTCAAAACAGCCATATTCTAGCCTGAGAAACAGAATATACTATAATACTAATCCTAAAAGAACAGGGAATTCAAACTCTAAAACTAATGGTGCTAAAATTACTGAGAGTAGGAGTACTTCAGGGAGCAAGTCTATACAAGACTTGATGTCAGCCATTAACAAACATACCAACAGTACAAACTCACAGAATAAGATGGAATTAAATCTTACAAGTAGCGCTGAAAGAAGAAAAAACTCACGTCTACTTAGATCACAAAGTAGAAATGGCACACAGAATGGAAGTGGTTTGAAAAGGAAAGCAGGGTCTGAGTTAATAAGTTCAAAGCCTTCAAAAGCTAGTAGACCATCAGAGCAATCAAACAACATGTCTGTAGCTTGCCAAACTGCCACGAAAAATATCTCAAAGAGTCAGAAGAAGATGCCTTCAAGTAAACCAAACAGCACAGATGATGATAAAGATAGTTTTGAGATAAATGAGGTTGAAGTTTCGGCTGAAAATCATGAAAAGCTTGAGTGTGATGAGATTTTGAAAGATAGCCCTCTTGCTAATGATGGTGGTAATGGTGGTGATGGTGAAAATGTTGATGAAGATGGAGTGTTAGAGAGTCGCACACCATACTCAATCAAACAAAATTTATTCCCTCTTGAACATGAAAATCATGAAAGTAGTGTCTTCAGCAATGATCAAGGCGATTTTCAAGAGGTTGTAGACAATGACCATCCACATGCTCTAGAGGAAAATGACACAGTAGCTGCTTTCTTTGGAAGTTTAGGGATATGTCGCAAGAACAGCTCAGAGAGGGATGATGCTAGTACTTTCACTGACTCTGGTGCTAGCACATCATCATCTGACAACTTATTCCCACAACAAGCTGCCACAGATGAGATGAGGGATACTTTGGATAATAAAAACGAAATGGAGTCTAATGATGGCGAAAATGGTGACTTAATTGATAAGGAAAGATTGATAGACAAAGACAATCCAATGACTCCTACAAAGAAGTCAGCTCGTATCAGTGCAAAGAGAGCTATTTTAGAGAAGAACATTGACAATTACAATGATGAAAATACTATTTGGAGTATTTGGGGAGGTTTACCGGCTCAAAAACACAAAATAGGTTTGCCCAATGATGCACTGCATTTGAACACACAACAAGACAATGTCAACATGAGCCCAGATTCAATGAGCAGCTCAGAGATAACACTTTCACATGAATTGAACCAAACTACAGTTGACACTCCAAATAAAGTCAAAGGGCCAAGAATTAAGCAGACACCAGTGCGAGTCAAGAAACTCACTGCATCCGTCGCTCAACCAGAAAAGCAAGTTTCAGTTGGAAATGTAGTCTGGGGGAAAGTGCATGGTCACCCATGGTGGCCAGGGAGGGTACTGGCGGTTAGTGGCAACATTGACGATGGAAGTGACGTGAAACAACATGCACACGTTACATGGTTTGGTTCTAATACAAGTTCAATAATGCCAGTTAACGAACTACAGCATTTTTTGGTGAATTTTAAACGTCGTTTTAAGAAGACCAAGAAAGGTTGTTATCGAAAAGCTGTTAAACAAGCACATGAAATGCTTGAAATTATGGGAGAAATTTAAATAACTCCATTAGAAAGAAAATTGACTCAGAAATTTGGGTGATTAATTTTTTTTTTACTTAAAAGAGATGTTTAATTCTATGAAAAAAAATGAAATACATAAACTGACTTATTCAAGGAAAGAATGTTATTGTACAAAAATATAATTAAAATATGTAAATATACATGTTACCGACAGAAAATGATATTGAAAAAGCAGTTCAATGCTGTTAGAAGACAATTTTTGTAATTAATAACGCAATCTATGTCAAACATCCTACTGATCATGGTTCAAATGGTATTTAATTTATATTGTTATTGCATGATTGGCTATAAAATTGTTAACGTTTTATTTTTGAAACGGCAATTTCAACTCCCATATACTAAAATCTATAATAGTAATTTCATTTTCATTTTCTTTGTAACAATCTCTTGAATATAAATTAAACGATAGAAGTACAAAAAGCCAAGTATTTAGAACTTAAAAAAACTGTAGATATTATTAGTTTTGCAATATCTAGTAAATGAAATATAATTAGCAAGGACGTTTTCATCATAAATTAGTATGAACTTCCAAAATGATTGATTTGTACTGTAAGACCATTTAGATCTATAGGACAATGTCTTAGTGCATGTTCTTACAAAAAATGATCATGTACGTCTGACCTTTGAAAAACTATTCTTTGTTATTACTGGAATTAGAAATTGTGAGATCAAATTTCAAAATGTTTGACATAACAATCTACATGCAGATATACCTTATATTGGCAAAATATTTTCCCAGATTTTGTAATTCATGCAGTAAGTTCGAAATATATAAAAAAAACATCTGAACATCACTTTACAATATCAACTTAAATATTGTTTGTTTCACTATTAGTAGTGTTTTCCTTTGTGCTGTCTAAGCATTTCATTAAAAGGCCTCTAGTAATTTAAATCTAAATCAGAAATGTTGTCAGTTTGAATTTATTCTTGTTTTATTATTGAAAAACACAAAAATACTCGAGTGTTTGGTAGTGATAGCTTCCACTTAAAACAACCATGCATGAATCTTACATGAACATTATCAAAACGAACATTAATCTTCTTACAAAACTGAATGTTATCTGTTTATTATAATTGTATTTTACCTCGGTTTAATTGTGACTAGCAAGACTCTGAGACAACAAAAATAAAACTCCTGACACACAGGTTTTAGTCAGTATATGTTTAGTGTCTTGTTGCTTTAACAAATTTCAAGCCAGGGTGAATACAGTATATTTTCTTGTATTAATCACTCTTGAAATGATTGTAAGGTACGTTCAAGAACATACGGTCAGATCTTTCAAATGGAAATGTTTTGAAAAAATATTAAGATACTAGATGAGTGAACCATGTAACCACACAATTTTCCTTGCAAAACAACTTTTTTAGCAAATACACGTTCAGACTTATGCTATTTGTTATTCATACTAACTAACTAATACACTGTTGAACTGATCAGTTTAATTTTCTTTTGTAAAATATGGTAATCAGAAAAAAACATGAATTGATCATCTTCAAAATGTTGCTGTAATGAATTATGGCATTTTTGATGCTCAAACAAATCTAAGTTTCATTGTTTTAATTTTGGATACAAATTTTTCAAGAAGAATCGTGTATTACTCAATAAGTAATCCTGATTAAACTTAATGTATTCAAAAAATGAAATCTTTTTCATTGTTAAATATTCTAAAACAAAATGTTGACATTTCAAATAATTAAATTTTAAAAATATATTATGTAACTTTACCATTTTGGTACAGAATTTCATACAGTCCGATGTTTGAACTTTTTGTAAAAATCAAACCATTTTACCATATAATACACAATATACTTCATTTTACAGCAAAGTAAAGGCCAATTTTTGCTTTCTCTTAGAAACAAGAATAACATCGTATGTAGGCTATTTTCAACACATACTTTTTCCATTAGATTTGGTCTACCATTTACACATTAACACCACGTGTTTTCAATTGTATTTTTTCAGACATTTTCAAGAAATGTTCATGTAATTTGCTGAAAAGAACATTAAAACAATGATCATTTTACATGATTATTTTATCTTGTAAACTGAATTGTTGACTTTGTGTAAACACTGCCTAAAACATAACCTTGCACATTCACATTTATTTTGAAAATAATAAGATACTTTTATGATTTATGTTTTGTGCATTGCATGATAGGCCTAGAATTATTTAATTGATATGGTTAAGGAGGTGGATTAGACAGAGATAACCTCTTCCACCTCCTATTCACAAAATCCAGTGTTCTTCATGTGTTTTTTTGTTTTTTTTTTGTTTTTGTAAATGTAAATTAGCTGGAATTGTGAATAAACTGTTGTTAAGTTATGGTTCAGAAAATATCCAGGTTACTTAAGGCTGTAAACATTGCCTATTTTACTGTTTGTTTCTACTGGTTCAAGTCTGTATTACTTGCAAAAAAGCCTGAATAATCCACAGCATGGCATTTGTATACCTATTAAAAAAACATCCGGGTAAAATAGGAGATTAAACAAAGCTGAAATGTGGACAAAAGTTTACAATTCATAATTTTGATATAATGCTGCAAATCTTGTACAAACAAAAACCGTCTCTGTCACTGATGGACTTTTTATGAAGTCGGCATCATTGATTTGCTTTTATATATTGCTGCTGCTTATTTATCGTTTTTAATAAATTCAAGATTCCTTTTGATTGCTAATGCCTTTTTGAGCTCTTCAACAACAATTTTGAAATAAGGGGACATTTATACAATGGATAAGGATTTATAGCGTACTGGATAAAGCTATCCATAAGCCATGTTGATCTGACAGTTCCATAATACATATGAAAGCTAGTGCAAGTATGGAGAACATCCCTTAATCCAACACCTTGTTTATTAATAAAAAACTTGGATTTAACATTGTTCTCCATACTTGGATTAGCTTTTATAATAAAGCTATCCATGCTTACGTGCAAAGCACTGTTGAAATTACAAAGTATCAAAGACTTTTCATAGTTAGTAATGTTAGTAAATACAAAAAACAATAGAGTGCAAACACTAATTGTGTGCAACAGTTGTCACTATTTAGTAATAAATAGCGTTAATTAAACAAAAGAAAACAATACAATTATCATAAATGGTATTTATGTTGCACACTTTCAGTGCATGCACTCTATCAACAAGTTTATTATGACAGCATGTACAGTGTATGTTTATTGTGTTATAGAGAAAGTAATAAAATAGATTTTGATTAGAATTGTTGTGAGCTTTAAACCCTTTGCATTCATTGTGTTTGGTCCTCAACAGTTGATTTTACAGTCGCGGTGTATCAACCCTAGCCTGTGTCACAGACCGATTTTCTCTTGTAAATATGGCATTTACATAAAAAAAACCCAGCTGCACGCAGGCAGAATTTGACTAGAGTCCATGTTAATGTGAGACCTGTACACAGCTACAAACAACCAATTGAAAGTATTTGCATTACAAACTGGTATTGCTTTGAGATTTTGTATTCACTGGAGGGTAGGGAGAGTGGTGGGCATAAATCAACTTCCAGGTTTATTTGAAATGAACCAATGACAGAACATAACCAATATCAAAACAAAGGTTTGAATATAATAAATTGATATTAATGAATTTTGCTGTAAGACTGCACAAAAATTCTAAATTATAATAAATCCTGTGTGTGGAGACTTCAGCTGATTAATTCAATACATTTATTTAACCATGATAATGCATCTGGCTAATCCAAACATGGCAGTGTGGGAGACAAAAAAACCTACAAATTCCAAAAAAGTAACATTTAGTGTTTAGTACAAAATTGCTTTCCTGGATGATTGAGCTGCACCACATGGACTGAATTTCTGAGCATTTTAGCACGTGCGCCAAAATGCATGATCCCATTACCTTGAGAAATGCAAGAATGGCAAGGAATCCTGCAGCATGATCATGACATTTACCCCGTCTAGACCAGAATCCTTCTTACATTGCTTTTATTTCTTAATCATGACTATTGTTCCTGTATTCTTCAGGGAATAAAAAATATGAAAGAATTCTGTAAACTATTATTTAGGGCTTTATTTGGCTATTGCTGTGGTGGTTTGATAGATATTGTCAGTAAATATCCATCAATGAAAAAAAATATCATTCTAGAACCCAGACCTTTCTCTGCTTCCTTCCTAAAAGACCTGGGTTTAAGAATGTAATAATATTTTGGGGAGTGTAAAAACTCCCACTTGATTTCAATTGATGTCCATTAAATTATAGTTCCAAAGAACTATTGTTTAAAATTAACAGAGTATCCTCCTGTGTTTGGATCCTGATCAAATTGAAAATTATTTGTTGAGAGTCCAAATGGTTTGAGAAATAGATTTCCAAGGTCTTTAAGTTTACCTAGAAAAAAAAACAACATTTTATTGAATGATATGCTACGATCAAAACTACTATGTCACTTTAAACATGCTTTGGTATGAGTGGGAAACACTACTGTATTGTAACGTAGCTATAGTTTCTAAGAAAACATTTGAATCAACTACCATATCGTAGCCGTGTAGTAACTGTACCATTTACCACTCAACAAAATGACTCTATCATTGAGTAAAACAGGTTGTTCAAATAATGTTCTTGCTATAAGGTGAGTATATGCCTCAAAGAGCTTGTGCATCCCTTGAAAACTACCCTAAGTCTCCTCAGATCACATACCCATCATTTCTTCTTTCATTTTTTCATGTTTGACTTTAATTTGCTCAGGCAGTCTCTGAAAAGGGAAATAAAAAAGTTTTAAGATTTCAAGAATTTATGAATAATATTTATTTTTGTTCTGGAACTTTTAATTGATAAATGAATGTTTGGTATTATTATGCAACATTTCACTCTGATGTAATAAAGTTTTACATCTAGGGAAATGACAATGCATTTGAGGCCAAAATACAGACATGTAGGCATGAGTTTTGTAATTAATTTTGCAGGTGTACTGGATCAAGAAAGTAGGCTCCAATGCTAATTAAGGGAAAAAATGTTTAGTCACAGGCTGGCGTTTCACTGTCTTTTTTAATAAGCATCTGAGTAATTATTGAATTAGGTGTCTGTGTCCAAAACATTTTCTAAGGGGGTATAAAGTAAGGCACAAAATAACCGGGGTAAGAGCTAGGTAAAATAGGCGGCATTATACCACCTGTAGCCACCAATTATTGACACCTCTGAGTCATCATGGTCACATTTCATCATTCAATTTCTCATACCTTGCTTGACCACACTTTCACCTTATTTCAATTTGAGTATTACTTTGATGTATTAACTAACTTTTGTTCAATGAAAATCCTCTATTTGGAACTCTCTCTATGATGTTCAAATTCTTTTCACACCCAACAACCTTTTTGGTGCATATTTGAAATCTGTCCTACATTGTCTGACCTCTAAAATTAACCTTAATAAACCGGAACTCACTCCCTATGGGACATTTTCTTTGGTCACAGTACTGTCCAGAATAGAGCCCAGAGGCGTTCAATTATAATCTATTTTGTAGGTCAAGCGTGGTAGAAATTACAGGAAGGTCTGTAAATGATATGACTGGTAACTTTATAATAGTACTAATTAAGATGGCATGTTTAAAGCAGTCAGTGATTTATAATATAATCCTTACCATACAAGCTTCTCTTGCTGCAATATTTGACTTGTCCACCTCAAGGACCTTTTGATAATCTGAAGAATGATAAGCATTTTGTTATTTTTTCATTTTCAAATTCATTAATAATTCATGAACCTAGAACAATATGTGAAGTCATCTGTACACACTGAATCAGAAACAAAGTAAAAAGTGTTATTACCAGTCTGGGTTTACTTTAATTTATGATTTTCAAATTTGTAAGAACATAGATCATGTATGAATTATGTGCTATATTAAGTATTAGTTAATATATTAAATAATAACCTTACAAAAGGTGGCTAACGACCTTGTTTCTGTAAGTACAGTGTGTAACAACAGCTCGCTAGCTGTTTCTCATTATTTTTTAATTTTTAAGCAAGTTTGTGGCAACTGTTACCTTCTAAAGCCTCTTCTAGTTTATCTTCATGTTCATAACATTGAGCACGTCGTAACCTTGCTTTAAGATATTCTGGATTTAACTCTAAAGCTTTTGTTGAATCTCTGATTGCATTTTCATATAATTCCTACAAACAGAGAGTGAAACAATGTGTAATCAGAACTTGACAATGTATTTTGTATAAGACAATGTAAACTGAGATTAAACATTGAAGAATTGTATTTTTGAAATACACCTCTTAACCAATTACTAAAAGGTTGTTCACCCTTTTTACCACAGTTGTCCTGAACAGGAACAATTAAGTTTCACATGTCAGCAAGTACTTAGTCCAATTTTAGACCTAATAATTTCTCACCTCAACGAAAGCAATGGATTACTTGACTGTGCTAAAAGAGGTCACATGACCTCATCTCCCCTAAATCATCAAATATTGTAAAAATGAGGCCCAGAAATGAAAAGACAGTGCTGTAATTAGTAAAAAGACCAAGTTTGAACTTACCATAAACAAGGAAACATCATTCAAGAAAACACACTGGGTGGGCTGGTACTCTTTACCACCCAACGAACGAATCTTAAATTTAACCACTTTCAATTTATTGTCATTTTTGTTGTGTTGTGTATTAGAAGCTGAAATTTTGCAGTGTTACTAATTTATTATTTTGATGTGTTTGTTTCAATTCTGGGCTTCATTTTTACCAATTGATTTAGCTAGCTGGTGAGAGTGTGAATCAACAACCCTAACACAGACTATACTGTCTTACTAGTGTTCATGAAATGTCATTTTATATAGTGCTGTGATTTAATATTGAATGTTGAAAATGAATGAACAGACGAACAAACAATCGATCAAAGTAACGACTGAAAGGACGTCAAAAGAATGAACACACAAACAAACACACAAACAAACACACAGACAAACAAACACACAAAGAAACATTTACAAATGAAACAAAGAAACAAATGAAACAAATATTCTTACCATTCTTACTAAGCAAGCTGCTCTATTTGAGTAAAATATAGATTTTTCTTTAGTAAACTCTGGAGGACATGTTTTAATGGCAGTTGTATATATTTCTCTAGCTTCTAAGAATTCTAAAAAACAAAAAAAAAAAAAAAAAAAAAAAAAAAAAAATGAAAAACAAATTAAGCTAAGTTGATGCCTGTGTGAACATGCAAGTCTACTGACAGTAGCCATACTAACAACAGAACACATAAAATAAGTTCCAAAGTTGAAGCATACATGTTCATTGAAAGGAGTTTCATGGGTGTTAACCCTATTGGGGGGGGGGGGGGGGGGGTTTATGCATATTTTTATAATTTATAATAATAATAATAATAATAATAAAATTAATGTACCTGATCGTTTAAAACATTCATTGCCTTTTGTCTTGTGTTCTTCTGCCAATGCCTTCCTTTCCTACATAATTGCAAAAAAAAAAAAAAAAAAAATCAAAAAAAAAAAATAAATAATAATAATAATAATAAAATTAAATTAAAAAAAAAAAAATGACTGGTACATGGATAATAATTACTATAATAATTATTATGAGTTGACACGCAAGTCCAACCCGTGCATTGAAAATAGAGAGCACCAGGATTTTTTTTTTTTTTTTTTAAATATTTGCAATTTGCAAAAATGTTGTCAAACATCATGTTTGGTCAACTTCTACAACCTACCAATTTTTCTTCTTCTGTTAACGGTGTACTAGGTTCCAAATAACTATCTTCATCATCACTATTTTGTCCACTTTTGCTCTCCTTTTCTTCATTTGCACTAGCACCTTCAGCGTTCAAGTTACTAAATTTCTGTTCAATGTCCTCTACTGCATCTTCGAAAGGTTCGCTTTCGTTATCACTCGGATCATCGTCCTTTACTGCATCAAAAAATTCATTTTCTGTCTCCTTGTTATGTGTATTTCTTTGTTCACTGTGTAACTTTTCAGCTGTTTCGTTCATTTCTTCACATTTCATTTCATTTGCATTTTGTGCTGACTTTGCTTCTTCGTTCTCGGACGCCATCTTGGAAATTGAAGGCCACGTTGAACTCTGGGAAATCTAAGACCACTGACCGCTAGAAATGCATATTCAAAATTTCTTCTGGGATCAAATGAGAATGAGAAAATCGCGAAATATTTCAAACACCGACTTATTTTTTTGGTATTTTAATAAAAACTGTAGTTGAAACTAGACTAACGTATTGCAAGGATGGTGAACAAAGATATCCAAATAACTGATTTATTTCAGCAGGACAGGTATTTACAAAAATCATGAAACTTGTTGTGTTATTGTCAATGCATTTTTGTCTTTCCAATTTCAGAACTTGCAATTTTTAATTTTAAAAATAATTCTCTCATTTGTTTTGAAATTTATAGGTTTAGAAGAGGACCCGAACTGCTTCTCCTACTAATCTACTTTCCATTTGGGCTGGTTTTGGCTACTTTTCGTTTCTTTTTAGCGTTGCAATTGCTTGTGGTTCTTTTGGTTTTGAAAAAGACTTGGCTTTTTACTAGGTATTAAATTTTTAGTAATTTAAATGAAGAATTGATATGTGTATTTAACGACTGTTTTCAAATGTAACTCCATTTTATTTCAACTTTTTATTAAAATGTCAAAGAATTTGGCAGATCCATTTATATTAAAAATGAGCTTCAACTAGACAGGCTAGCTAGAGATCTAACTCAAATGATAACCAAAGGCAACAAGCCATGTGGTTACGGCTCATGAAAAATGTAAATTGAGCGTGTGCAGAAGATATTCGTTTTGAGCTCACATGGTTTTTGGGCATATTTCCCAAATCCTTTAAACACAGTGGCAGATTCAGGATTTTTCAAAAGGGGTTCCATTTTGGTTTCACATTTTCTCAGAAAGAGTCATTTGAGTATTGAGCGGGAAATGGTACCACCTGTACCGTAACAAATGCAATGTAATATGAATGTTGTTATTTAGCACATTTCACAAAGTCTCAAAACACTTTATAATAATTCAGACGCACGTTGCTCAAGGGGGGTTCTGTGGAACCCATCGAACACCCGTGGATCCGCCACTTGAACAATCCTATGTCTCATCAAACCTGTTGGGGACCCTCATTGAAATATGCATTTTTATAGGAGTTGGTTATACTTTTAAGCACTATACTGTAATGGTATAGAGTCGTCATCATATGAGTAGGAAACAGTACTGTATCGTATCGTAACCATAGTTTTGAAGAAAACATTTTCATTTTCTATTGTATCATTGTGGTATTGTTATTGCACCGTTTCCCACTCATTCAAAAATGGCTCTATTATATAGTTACTATTTTATTCCAGGTTGTTACTTAGAGTTTGTGGCACTCTTCTTGGTATTGTAGTGACATCAGAGGGGAGAGAGTATTTAGAAGGAGAAAGAATAAAGGTAATATGAATTTATAGTCTACTGTCTATATCTTAGTTTGGAACTTTGATTGTAAACGTTTTTCAAAAAATATTGAATTTGTGAGAGAAAATGCCACACAAGTGCGAAATAATTATTATGTAATTTTATTACTAAATAAATATGAAACCTACGTACAACAATTTACTTGAAATTCACTGACTAGGCATAAACAAAGACATGTAGCTTTTATTTCAATTCCTTTGTGGTATTGAGTGACGTGTTTATGCCTCGGTGAATTCTTAGTAAGTGCTTAACTAAATCTTATTTGGCACTAAATAGTTGAGAATTATTATACTCAATTTTGATATAGGCAGCTATAAGCCTTTAAAGTACTATTGTTTCACACTTTTTTGGTGTGCACTCAATTTTAATCAAATGGTACATGGTTATATAAAATTATGGCAATTCTGTTTGAATGAATAAGTTAGTTTCACGTTTTTCTTTACTCTGTATTAGCCTCAATACCAAGCTATTAATAATAATAATTCTTTTGTACAAATTAGAACATCCCGTAAAAACTGCACGCATCCACAAACAATAGATATACTGAGGCTTTGTCTTAACTCTCGTTACTTTTTCTGCAATCAGCGCTAATATAGCGTCAAAAAGAGAACTCAAAACTCAAGTATTACATGCCAGATTATTAAGACAATGGTATTTGATTTCACTCTAGATTATCATAAGTAACAATGTGACAATGCTAGATAATGTTGCCATGGAAATGGTAGCTCCATGCATAATGGTAAGACCTAATATAATTTATTCATTTACTAGCCAACCATTAGTTCACTTATTTTTATATATTATGAATCTATTCCATCCATTCATTTACCCAACTATTCTTTTTTTTTCATTTATTCAGGTATTTTAATTGTATTATCCATCAATTCTTACATTCATTTTGTAATTTTTCAGTCATATTTCTTCATTCTTTTATCTTCCTACAATCCATGCATTCATTAGATTAATTGTTGCTTGCTCACTGAACCCTGTCAAGTATTTGCCCGTGTCATTCACAGTTACTCAATACTTAACTTTATTTGATTTTTAATTTGACATCTCTTCACTCATTTTTATTTTATTTTTAATAAACTTTGTACAAAATAATAATTGATCATTTTATCTAGTATTACTGTCATGCTTCTCACTATATCAATCAATCAATCAATCAATCAATCAATCAATCAATCAATCAATCAATCAATCAATCAATCAATCAATCAATCAATCAATCAATCAATCAATCAATCAATCAATTAAACAATCAATCAATCAAACAATCAATCAATCAATCAATCAATCAATCATACAATCATGATTATTTTTATTCCTGTAGCAAGAAAGCAGAAGTGGCTGTTTGTGGTTTCTGGAGAGATGGTTACAAAGTGGTACTGGTGGTGTTGAGATACGACAAGTTGATTTAGAAGAAAAAGTCCCTGGAATTCTAGCAGCTGGTAAGTGTATTGAACCTTTATAATTTTATAGAACAACCAAACTGTCTCGATTGAGATGTGCCAGTATTGTTTTCACCAGTTGCCATAATCCTTAAATTCCTCATTCAAAAATATCTCGTTCAATCATTGTCCAGGCTTCTTATATTGCAATCAATTTGCACCAATCCATGTTGATATTATTACCAATGGACTGATCCCCTGCTCTGGGATTACATCCCAAAGCTGTGATCTCTGCTCCCACGTACCATGTTATGACTCTTTTATAATATTTATAAGTAGTTTTTACTAAATGTTTTGTGTTTTCAGATCCATCTGTTTCTTTTTATGCTCTACCTGAAGAGGCAACTACTTGTCCAAACACTGCTGGTCTGTTGAAATTCTTGTAAGTATTAATAAAAATAATTTAATGTTATTGATGGCTTTAGAGATCCGGTGTTATTCATTTACCACATTGCATCAGAGTCATAAACCTCTTCCGTCGAAGTGAAAACTGAAAAATGGAGTCGGAAGAATCAGAACTAATCCAGTTTCTTCTGACTCCGATTCCGACGAAAGTGAAAACCAATCTTAAGTATCATCAACTATTGCTAAGTGCAGAGCAAACTGGCTGGCAGGTAATGAATCCATGCTTCTTCAAAGTAAACTAGAATAATACCTTTACCTTATTTGCGTTTACCTTTAAGTTATAAAACCAGTGTTGTATGTATTTTATACTTTTTATTTCAGGACCTGGCCATTTGTAATATCAGACACAGTTGTACCTGTAAGTATAGAGTTATTCTGGAGTTATCATGATGATATTTCAATTGTGCTTTGTTTATTGACATGCTTTCTCATTGATGGGATAGTTGTTGTGTCATGCTGATAACACTGTTTATTACTGGGCTACCTGTACCACAGGTACCCAGTCTAAAGTTCGGATTGTTTTTTTTTTTTTTTTTTTTTTTCCTGTCGCCTCGCGAAATGGCCAAAGTTGCGCAATCGACCACGTGTATTGACCAATCAGATGTATTAGAGATATATGAAGCAACCTAGTGTTAAAATGAGCCGCCATTATGAACTGCTCGGTAAAGCAGAAATACAGCCATGAAAAAGAAAGTAACAAGACTTATAACGTTAGCTACAACTTCTTTTCGTGAGGAAGGCGTAACAGCTGCAAAAAAACAAAGAAATTGCTAAGTTTTTTCATTGAAAATCACATGTAGGATATTCGTGAAAATCAGCCGTTCCGATCAAAGACGTACTTAGAGAATTGACCGAATGACATGACAGCGAAAACTATCAACTTTTGGTGTACAAATCAACAAAACAGTTGCTTCATATTCAGCTTGGTTGAAACTTGATGAGTTTTTCAGGATAATGTCATCGAACATTTTGCTGTTTGTGATGTTTTGAACAAGTTTGGTGTGACGTACCGCCTGCACTCAAGATTGTTTACTTCGGAACTGCCAAGCTACATTTGTGGTTAAAATACCATTCCAGACTGTTTGTTCTTCTCTTGATTATTTTAGATGCACAAAAGATATGGTTAGAAGGAAGAAATTAATATTTGTGTGATTGTTTATGTATTTATAATTTCAACAATTGAAACAAAGACACAATTACAGGACAATAGCGCCGGCCGTACGATCGTGTTTCCCCAGTTGACAACGATAAAGCAAAATAATGGAAATATTTAAAGAAGAAGGTTAAAATTACGCACAAACTTTAATGGAAGATTCTACAATTATTTGTAAGTAAACTATTAAATTTTGTTCTCACTAAGTAGTTGAAATTGTTTGTAAATTCCGTGTTTGTAGAAATCATTGCAAAATAAATTGAGTTGTAATTGAACCTTGTTTTTTTTTGTGCTGATCTTCGTACCTTATTTTGCCTTTTGTTCAAAAAAATAACCTAATATAATGGGGATGGTATAATGTATATAGTAATTTTCCCGAATTTCTGTAATAAATTACGAATTTTTTGGTGCTCGAGAGGGCCAAATAGACAAAGTGAAACAAAGCCCACTCATGGAAATGGATGCTTTTGAAAATGATCTTAATTTTGATATTGTAAGAATCTTTAAACGTTTTGCTAAAGTTTGTTATTGTTATTCAAATAGTGCAATATTCCATATCTAATACAATATGACACTTCACTAGTGATGTGGAAACAAATGTTGGTTTTTGCATCTTGCTTAAGGGTTACACTATCAAAATTTAAAATGTCAGTAAAGGTGTCCCATATCTTCAGTCCTCATCTATACAGGTTTTCAAATGTTTCTATAATGACTGTTTTAGGGTTTACTTGGTCATAATGTTGAAAATACTCATTTTCGAAACCATGATCGAAGGTTTGGTATAAGGAGCATGTCAGAAATTAGCAGGGGGAGTGTCTCAAAAAAAGACCCTTGCTATGTTTCCACCCCCTCCCCCCTTGCTAATTTCTGACTGAGTCCCTAATTTATATGCTGTATTGTAAAATGTATCATAATTTTTGAGAAAGACATTACACTTGTAACAAAGGTGTTTTATCTGGCCTATACCAACTGACTACCCCAGGTAACCACTGACTACACCAGGTAGCCCAGTAATCCTGGATTCCAGGGTCTAGTTAGTTTTACAGTTGGACAACTTCAAATAATCAATAACTCTATATAAGATGATTACAAATTAAATTATTTCACTTCATTTTATTTAAAAATGTAAAATTTTCAATTGTTACAATCTTTCTAAAGGCTGTAGCAAATTCAAATTCATATTAATAATAATTAGATAAAATGAAGTAGAATAACTTTGAATTTGTTTGTTTGAGTTTATACTCAGTCTGTCTTAGTTATTGATTTCTCTAGATTTGTAAAAAAAAATCTTGAGATGGCTTTCAATTGGTTGAAATCTTCACACTGTATAAATGCCCTTGATGCCATCTTTTGTAATCCATATTTTTTTCATCAGGCTGTCATTACAACAAGTAGGCTGCCATTTCCACCAATAAATCTAGTAAGTAACTAGTTCTATATAAGCTTTGAATTCAGAATCATGATGGAATTGTAGCCAAGTTTCATGGTATTTAGTACTATTTTTTAAATAATTATGTACTTGCCAATTTACATCTCAGTATACTTTGAAATAAAATATTAATCATTCTGTACAGAATAAATAAAATGTTCCATGATTGTTTATTCCAGAGATAAAAGCCAATCAAATCATGTTATTTGTATTAACTAAGCTCTGTGATGTCTCTATCATGTGTGACTGTTTCAAAGTACATTGCCATAGCAAGAACTGATTTAAATTAAACAAGCTATTTTATCCCAATTGTGCTGTCATATTGTTAGTGTCAGATGCTATATCCACTGTACCATTATATGTTCTGATACCTTTTTTTTAGTCTGTGTTTAGATGTCACTGGTTTTCTGAATTGTTCTGGTTTTTGTTTGTCCCTTACACACATTTTCACATCAGGTAAATGTTCTTACTTAGTCTAGGATCTTAATATATGCATTCCAATGACATCCAATGATCTATAAATTAAATCTGTTCAAAATGTACTTTACAATATTGTTATTGAAATTATAAAGTCTGATTTACACAATGCAATTTGTCATGTCACTTCTAAAACTAGTTGCAAGAAATCTAAAACATGTTTTGGAAAGTCCTAGGTATGACTAGTTTTAAAAGATTTCGAACCTCAAGACCAGTCATACACTACAAGTGGCACACAAGAAATCACACCATGTAAATCAGTGTCAATCTTACGGTAAAATTGGAATTATCGTGGATAGAGCTATCCACTCCCTGGATAAATCCTACAGATCAATTCTCATTATAATAAAATATTATTATATTATATCGCAAAATGCTAAATATTATTTTTTGTGCAATAAAAATACAAGTTCAAAATTTGATAACTTGTGTGTAATTGAACTTATAGGTTTTTGCCACCAGTCAAAAAACAAGAAGAAGAATCACAAGATGAATTTTGTCAAAATGTTGAAAAGGTTTGTGGATATGATATTCATACATGTATTGAATCTATGTACTAGATAAAATAATTTATAGTTTGTTACTACAATAGATTGTTTTACAATGGGGTGCATATTCCGTTTTCATGTAATGATGATTTAGCTCTAAATGATTCTATGAAACTGATTGAAAACTGTATCTCAGATATTGATGCATGAATGACCATAAATAAATTAAAATTAAATAAAGACAAAACAGAATTTCTCCTTTTTTCGTCAAAACACAGTCCTCAATTAACTGTTCTTTCTCTCAATTTTGGTTGTGATGTTATTGCGTCATCAACACATGTGCTGAACATTGGTGTCATTTTTGACTCTCAATTAACAATGGCTCGTCATGTTAACAACATCTGCAAATCTTCTTTTTACCATCTCAGAAACATTGCCAAAATAAGAAAATTCATCTCTGTTGAAACGACTGAAATTATTGTTCATGCTTTTGTATCCTCCAAACTGGACAATTGCAACTCTCTACTTTTTGGTTTACCACACAAGCTCCTCAACAAATTACAGTCTGTACAAAATGCTGCTGCTAGAATAATCACTCTTTCTCGTAAACATGATCACATCACTCCTATACTCGTAAAACTACACTGGCTACCAATTGAATCAAGAATCAAATACAAAATCTTAATATTAGCCTACAAAGCTCTTCATGGCATTTCCCCTATCTATATCCAAGAACTCATTTCTGTTTACAAACCTAATTAAGAAGTCTTCGTTCATCATCACAACTTTTACTGTCATCAAAGTCATATAATCTGAAATCCTATGGTCATCGCTCCTTCTCTGTTGCAGCTCCAGAACTTTGGAACTCACTACCATCATGTCTCCGAAATATCTCTAATCTTGCGTCTTTTAAAACAGCTGAACTTAAAACTCACCTTTATTTTAAATTAGCGTATTCCTTGTAATTGATGTTCTAAACTGTTGTAATTAGTTATTTTGTGTTTGTCCATTGTATTTAATAGCGCTTAGAACAGATTTTGGATTTGCGCTCTATAAATATTATATTATTATTATTATTATATTATTATTATGAAGATCGAGCTGGTATTAAAGCCTTCCATCTTTGACACCATCAGTTCAAAACATTTGCTTTATTTCTCTGGTCACCTCAGTTCCACAATGTATCAGAAAGTGACTGCAAAACAGGCTTTATACAGCTGGCCCCTCATGTTGAATGGTGGTGGTTATCAATGATTTAATTATTATTATTAATAAATATTAATAAATATTATTGTTGATAATTATATATAATTTGTTTTTTCACTTATAGAATATTGCTCATAATTTGGGTGTGAGGACTACAACACACACAGCGATAAACAAAGCTGTACTGGCCATCAAACTGAAAAGAGAAGAAGGTACAAGCATGGATGTTTTTTTGTGTTTTTCTCTCTCAAACGTTTGTTAATATTATTAGTAGTCCCTATTTATATAATTAAAGTTTGTGTATTACACTTTCATTCATTATTTTTGTGCATTTTTATTTATTCATCAATTTATACTTTAATTTCATTCATTCATTCATTCATTCACTTAAGGTAATTCCGTAGTTTTGCACTGCGCATAGTTCTGCGCATGTTTAAAGTTTTTTGGTTTCAGGACTTTTATCATGTAATCTAGTCAAATTATGTTTGTAAATTACTTTGAATAAAAAATTCGAAGAATTGCGACATTTTCGAGCGAGAAAACGCGATAATTTTGAAACTCGACCCAGTCCTCTCTCGGAAAACCTGTTTTTTGACAATAAAATGACGATATTTTTTGCAATATTTCGCAAACTAGCACGGTGACCTATGTTTTTTATTTGATAAAATTATTTTTTATAACATAACATCAAATATATCTAAAATTGAGCATAGGTCATCGGGCTAACTTTTGAGAAATTTCCAAAATACTTTCCGCTTAGGACTTTTTCGAATGAATTAGCAGCTCGTGCACACGTTGGTATTTCGTCAATTTCTTCAAGATCACATATTTTTTATACATTTGTTCATATTTTTAAAAAAAAATAAAGTGCAAACATTTGAACAAAACGCGAATTTTGCTCTTAAAAAACAAATTACTGTGTTTTTGTTCCGTTTCTTTTCGATTTTTGAGCTTCTTTCTTTACGTTCTCAAGTCACTAAAATGCATGAACTTTGACGTCATATTGCGCAAACAAAGAAGGCGGTGACCCCCCTTTTTTATTGTATTTTCTGAAAGCGTTTCTCAAAATTGTTTGTTAGAACGAGTATAAAAAAATTTCATCGGGCAGTTTTATTTCTACGGAATTACCTTAATATTCATAATTCATTTATTTCATATTCATCCATTCATTCATTTGTTCAATGTTCATTTACTCAAAGTTCTCGCTTATAATTTCATTCATCTACAGTTTTATTTATTTATTTGTTTGCTTGTTTGCTCATTCAATTCATCATATTTATATTCCCCTTTCAATGAATATATTATGTTTTGAATTCCAGAATTATCTAGTCAGTCGCAGAATCCAAGACGTTCATCAAATAATTCCACTTCAAGACCAACTCAACCTCCTCAATCACATGGCTTTGGCCAAGACACTAGACTTGTCCAAATGGCAACACAAGTCAGTGAAGTCCTACCACAAGTACCCTTAGATTCTATCAAGAAAGATTTAGGTATGAAATCATCTTTTTACCATCTTCCCCAGTGCATGTTATGTCAATTGATAAAAAGAAGTGCAGTTTAGATTAAGATAAGAATTCTATTCTATAACCATATGTTAGTTCACACTACCATATGTTATTACAGCTAAAATTATTGAATCGCGACCAGGCGCCTTTGCAACTTTAACTGGATTTATTTTTCTATGACATCAACTGTCAATCATTGATGCATGAATTTGTCCATTCCTTTTTTCATTTAATTGTACATATATTTATTGTTTACTTCCCAGCTAAAACCCGTTGTGTTGATACAACAATTACCAACATAATAGAAGGGAGGGTGCATTATACACCTAGAGATACATCCACCAAAATATCTACAACTAACAGACCGTCAACATCAAAATCTCCTGTAAGTATGTTTGTGATGATGATGACAATTGTGAATGGTGATGATGGTAGAGTTGGTTACAAAAATTATTATTATATTTAGTACTAAGTGGTCATTGAGATGATGACAATGGAAGTAGTCTAAGTGGTGACTCATAGACTCAATTTCATACGAGTGCGAAACAGTACAGTTACGGCACAGCAGAAAATGAATGTTTTGAATTCTTTCTTAGAAACTATGATATGATAGAGTGCTGTTTCCCACTCATGTGAAAACAATTCTACTGGTAGTGATGATGATAATTATGGCAAGGATTATGAGTGATTGTGATGTTAGTGATGAAGAAACTGATAATGGACATCATAGGGATGCCAAATGATGGTGGTGGTGCAAATGTGTAGAGTTGATACTAACAGTATTTCCCTGTGAAATAATTGATCAATCTATTTGATCTTTGATTATAACTATAGTCCCCTCCTAAAGCTTCCAATGCAGCAACAAGTTTTTCATCTAAACCTGAGATACGTCAACTGTCCTTTGAAGAAAGAAAGAGAAGTATGATAGAAGAGGCAAGAAGGTGGGTGCAGACATTATAACATACAACTGGGACAGTCAACCCATTTAAACATCAAGCACTATTTGTCAGACCTTCTAAAGACAATACACATTCCCAGATGATCAGAAGACATCAACATCACTTACTCTTGGGTTCAAACCATTAGGCATTAACACCTACCCTGCTTGGGAAGAGATTCCTCAAAAGGAACCTCTACCAGGACGTGTTTCACAATATCCTGTAGTTTGAACAAATAATTAACATGCATACCAGTTATTAACCGGGTTCAAACCACTATGTGAGTTAATTTATTCAAAACGAAATTGAGGCTATAAATAAAATTAATGACAATGTATGCATGAGCCGAACGTTTTCATGACAAAACCATTTGACATGTGATGCTTGCTGGTACCAGCTAATATGCATGCTCAACAGAAAAAGTAACACGTCCTTGCAGAGGTTTCTTTTGAAATACATCTGCCAAGCAGGGTAACTAATACTATTTTTTTTCTAACCTGGGAAATTTCACCCTGCGACAACATCGCCAGTCATTTAAGACTACCAAGAGAGTATGAGATAAGAGAGTTTGACCCCTAACCCCATCAGGGGGCTCTACTTGTCGTGCCATTTTTAGAAATTAGTCTTGATATGTTTTGATGATGCGACCGCACCTCCCGAAATCTGGCCAATCACGTTTTGTTTCCGAAATAACTTCAGTTTACAAATAGAATGAAAAGATCCCCTGATGAGTGTGAAGTCCAATATGGGGGATAAGCTCTCTTATCTCATACTCTCTTGAGACTACAGACAATCACCATCTCAAATCATTAATGACAATATTACTATTTTTCAGGAGATATATTGCCAAGTATGGGCAATGAAATGATAGTAACATAAAGAACCAAGAGCAAATATTACTGCTGTCATTACAGATCATCACGTTGCACTCATGTTAATATCGGGCTTCCTGTGTCTCCCAATGTTACACAGGAAACCCACCACAAATCTGTGCAGGAGAAACCACTAAACAAAGATGTTGATTGAGAGCCAGGTCTGCATGGTTTTCAGTTGTTAATTGATTGTTTATTTTGATAAGTTAATAGGTTATGGATTGATGGAAAAAATATGGATATATTGTTGACTTGTAATTTTTACCACTATTTTCATAACTAAACACCCATCTACATAAAAACAGGCTTTCCAAGTTGTCAATTCTCTTCCGTCAATCAAACACACTTTATTCAGAAACAGTTGTAAATGTGATGATAAATTAGACACCATTGAACGATTGTAGCGAAAACTGACGTTTTGGACGTTAGTCTTTGGAGTAATACTAGGTAGAACTGCGTTGGTGTTTCTAGAGAAACAGTTGTAAATGTGATGATAAATTAGGCACCATTGAACGATTGTAGCGAAAACTGACGTTTCGGACGTTAGTCTTTGGAGTAATACTAGGTAGAACTGCGTTGGTGTTTCTAGAGAAACAGTTGTAAATGTGATGATAAATTAGACACCATTGAACGATTGTAGCGAAAACTGATGTTTCAGACGTTAGTCCTTCGTCGGAGTAATACGAGCACTACCTAGTATTTCTTACTAGTTTTTACCTCTACACTATATTTAGACTTTAGAAACAGTTGAATGAAAATAAACAAGCTGTGTTTGTTGGTCTTCTTTCAAAGTACAAACCAGTTATTTTGGAGGCCTCTTCTTACAAAAACATTTAGATATCTATATTGCTGATTTAGTTTTTATATTTATACAATGTTCTGACAGTTGTTATTTGCACACTGTCTGGACAAAGTGTGGTTGATTGATGGAACAGATTTGTCAAACTTGACAAAAGAACTTTGATGAGTTGGGTGTGTAGTTATGAAAATGGTGGTTAAGTGAAAAAGGAATTAAAACAAAATCATAATATATGTTCTACATTTTATTTTGTCACTTCAATAATTAAAACTGTCTCTCTATCGCCTTGAAATTATCTTATTCCCTTCTGTGTTTCTTCTTGTATAAAACAAATGCAAAATACAACAGTCCAAACACGAATCCTCCCACATGAGCTGCATGTCCAACACCATCTACAGAGTATGCCACCAAACTCCCTAGCATCCCTTTATCTCTTGCCGTTGCCCCTAGCAACATCCTGACATCCTCATAAATAACAAGACCCGTAAACAGCAACTGGGAAATTTGATAGAAAGCTTCAACGTCAAAAAGTGGGCTTGGTTGACGCAGTTTGTCTGCTAATAAAGTTATATTATAACATGCTTGTATTGCCATTAATGATGACACCGCTGCACTACATCCTATACAAGGTCGCCATGCATTCACATGAGAGAAAACGTTTGACAGTGCTTTCCGCTGCCAGTTATGTAAGTGCACTACAAAAGTGTCCCCAAACATTTTCCAGGTTTTCGGCGAGGGAAGAATGTTTTCCCACTGTATTTTTTGATAAAGGTACAAAGAAAATTGAGCCATGCACCCAGCTATCCCTCCGCCAAAAAAGGCTGTTAGCATGTGTTGACGTCCATATGCCACATGTACACTGTAGCCACAGTTGAAGAGAACTGTCATGTTGCTTGTGAAGTGGTCAACACCTAAAAGAGATTTGACGTGAAGGAATATTAGTGGAAACCATGGAAACTGGTGAGGTGCCAGTAAGTAAGTTGGTCAGTGGCACATCTAATGGGAGGGGTGCTGGGGGTGCCAGCCCCATCCTGAAAAGATTTCAAGTCCTTGTTTTCTTAAATAATTTTGCAAAATATCCTCAGTATCATTAATTGATTAATTAATATTAATTGGTGATTTTCATGTTGTGTCTCAATCGTCATTTTGGAGGAAGTTGAATGAAGGATTTCACATCAGTGACTATTGTATTTCTTCCAACTTGGAAACCACTCATTTGTTCTTTGATTCTCAAAGAAATCTGGCAGCAAATCACCAATAATCAGTGAGTCTGTTAATCAAATCCACAAAGTTTGGCCAACCAATACACACACCTAAACCAACCCAACACCCTATTCTCACCTGCATGATTAAACAAGCAAGTAACACATGTATGCAGTCTTCCTTTTAAAAGATTTTTAGATGAAAATGCAAAATGTCTGCTCATGAATTTCGCGCTCATGTTGAAAGGGAAGCGTAGCTTTTGCAACGAGCCCAGCGCAGTATTTCGATCCATTCTTGAGGCCAGGCAAGGTACGTTTAACCCTGCTATACAGCTTAGAGTTAGAACTGGCTGAGTAATCTCTCTGGAAAAGCTTTGAACCATTTTAAAATACAAAATAAAGCTTTTCTATTTACACAAAAGTAAAAAATTCACATTTCATGAAGTTACACAGGAAGACCAACACTGCAGACCAAGCTTACGCACGGTCGTCAGCAGGAACGCCTGACACTTTTCGAAGATCACGAGATTAAATATTTTGGAGTGAGTTGAGTTTCTCGCGAAAATATGAGATTGCTACTCCCGTAATTGTTGTTTTTAAGAAGTAAAGATGGATAATTATGTATCTCAAGAAGAAAATCTTGTAAGAGAGAGCAGTAGTAACGTTGGAAGTGTGACTAGCCATCGTGTTGAGTATAGAGTTTACCCAAGACGATGGTACATGCTTGTAGTTTTGTGCTTGCTTAACTTTTCCAACGCCATGGTAAGTAGATGTGCTGTCTTTTTTACAGTTCCTTATTCATGGAGACTATTTTGTGTGTGCTTGAAAGTAAGCCTGGTTATTCATGCTCCACTAATGTGGCAGTGTTTCAGTAGTTCTTGTTTAGACACAATAAAATAACGAGTTGTTGGTTTAGATTTTGGTTGTCACAATCGCATTAATTATGGCACAATCGTCGCTTTTAATGTCACTGTGAGTTCATAATCGAGTCACTTAACTGGGAATTAATAATCAAATTGTCAGTTTGAGAAAAATGATCATAATAACCTTCACCATCATCGTAACAACTATAATCATCATCAACATTATTTTCATCATAGAACTTCATGTTACTAAAGACACAGGTAGCCCAAGCTAGCTGTTTGTGACCGTTTTTAACAATAAAATGAAAAAAATAAAATATGATAAAAATTAAACTCTGTATATGTGTATTGTCTATTTATTTATGTTCCGGTAGAGTTTCAGCCCATTTGGAGCAATATTAAGCGATTTATTTAAAATTACCCACCAACGTCCTAAGAAGAAGGGAAGGTAGCACACTCGATCGACCTCGCCGCTCAGAAGCCATCAGAAATCCACTTCCAACTCATCCAAAACTATGAATTACGCCAAAATTCTCTCGGATTATGTTGTTCGAATAAATAACCCATCCACTCTACGAATTTCATTTCAATACTTCCACTATTTCACTTCAAAAAACCAATTCTCCTAAACGAAATCGCCGTAAGTTGATGCTTGGTTCCATCTGCCCCGTAACGGCTTCAATGGATTTTGACCTTTGGTAACTACCACCTCCCCCAACGCAAAACTACGTCACTGCCATTGTACAAAACCGACCAATGGGAAAGCGACATTCTATCAACATCTTATGTTCGAAAAATTTCAACTGTAATTCGTTTGGTAATCTTTTGTAATAGTAGTTTTGCATTGGGGGAGGTGGTAGTTACCAAAGGTCAAAATCCGTTGAAGCAGTCACGGGGTAGATGGAACCAAGCATCGACTTACGGCGATTTCGTTTAGGAGAATTGGTTTTTTGAAGTGAAATAGTGGAAGTATTGAAATGAAATTCGTAGAGTGGATGGGTTATTTATTCGAACAACATAATCCGAGAGAATTTTAGCGTAATTTATAGTTTTGGATGAGTTAGAAGTGGATTTCTGACGGCTTCTGAGCGGCGAGGTCGATCGAGTGTGCTACCTTCCCTTCTTCTTAGGACGTTGGTGGGTAATTTTAAATAAATCGCGTAATATTGCTCCAAATGGGCTGAAACTCTACCGGAACATAAATAAATAGACAATACACATATACAGAGTTTAATTTTTATCATATTTTATTTTTTCGTTTTATTGTTAAAAACGGTCACAAACAGCTACAATCTTGGACATAAATGTTGAGACTCTGAGCACGCTTATACATTTCTTGAGTATGTTTGCTGTAATACATCACTTTGACGGTCTTTCAATCATCCCCCTCCCCCCCAAAAGCAATGTTGTGTTCCCTGAAGGTGTTTCTCTGGCATGAACAACAACATTGATCGAGGGAGGGGGAGGGAGGGTCAGATATTGATGTGTACAGTCATGAAACTATGCAAAATTTGAAGAGTCTCAACTATTTATGTCCAAGATTGTAGCTTGGGCTACCTGTGCTAAAGATGGCTTTGCGATATTGAAGCGGGCACATGTGTTTTTGGATTTCAAAATGTTGTGTTGTCTTGAAAACCAATATCACTTCTCTTTACAGCTCTGGATATCATTTGCTCCAGTAGCTGATTATTCAGCAGCATATTACAAGAGATCACTAAATGACATCAATTGGTTGTCGATTATTTTTCTTGTTGTTTGTTTTCTATTTGGCCTTGGTGCATCATGGGTACTGGATACTCTTGGACTAAGGGCCGGGGTAGGTTTTCAAAGGTAGTAACAGTCTTATAAGATATCAAGTTTATTACCTGGTGAAAAATAAATTTCAGATCCCTGCATACTCTTGTATTTTTCTTTTTTTGTTTCATTAACAGTAAATTATTTATTTATCCATCCTTTTGTCCATCTACTCATCCATCCATTGATCCATCGATCCATTCATTGATTCATTAATTCATTTATCCATCCATCCATTCAGCTTCCATCCATCCATTCATTCTTTTATTCATTCATTCATTCATTCATCCATTCATTCATTCATTCATTCATTCATTCATTCATTCATTCATTCATTCTATCATTCATCCATTCATTCATTTATATATCATTCTATTTCTCTATCTTGTATGTCAGGTCCTAGTTGGCGCATGGTTAAATGCAGCTGGAGCAGCAATACGGATACTCAGTGGACTGTCATTCGTTCCTTTAAATTATAAGTTTGAAGTTGTGATGATCGGCCAAACCCTTGCATCTCTTGCTCAGCCATTTGTTTTAAATTCACCAACAAAACTAGCAGCTTTGTGGTTTGGTGCAAATGAAAGAGCAACTGCTAACATGTTTGCCTCTTTATGTGAGTAACACATTTATGCCATGGATACATTATCTACTTCATCAGTTCAGATCAGTGCCAAATTGCTTAAAGGGATACAAAAGGGATACAAAAGAGCTTTGCCAATCTGCATGATTATGTTATGCAATGAACTTTTGCATTCTGATTTTCAGATTTAGATACTAATTAGTGCAGTTGTAAAATTAATGTTGCAGTATTGAGTATAGTACACCAGGGGTTTCATTATCTTTTTGAAATTGAAATTGAAGTAGGCTTCTTTGTCCCAAATGTTTTCTAGAGTTAGGGGCCTGGGAGAATATTTATTAAGTAAGACACAAAATAACTGGTGGAAAGAGGTAAATGAGGCAACACTATACAGCTGGTAGCAGGCTATTATTAAAAACCCTGGCTGATGGACTAGTTTTAGTCCCATGAAAAAACCATGAAAACATTTTTTGTGGCCGTGAATATTGCATTTTTGAAATCATGGGCTAATCACACCCCCATCATTTTGCCATGATTTCATCATAAAATATCTTAAAGTTTTTAATTGAACAAAAAAAATTATTACCATGAAATACTGAGGTTTTTTAATCTTAATGGACATCAAATGAGATATGAAAATACTTACTATTATATGACTGTGTTTTCTCTACAGCCAACCCACTGGGTGTACTAGTAGCAAATGTGCTGGCACCAATTATAGTTACACATGAAAGCAAAATGCCTCTTATGGTAAGAAATGAATAAAAACTAGTAGTAAGACCAGAGTAGACTAGGTTAGTATTTCTAATGAAAAGAAAACAATGACAATATTGATAACTTTTAGCATATTAATTGAAATGATTTTTGAAGCTGATGTTTCAGATGGTAGACATTGGTAAACTCATGTGATCATCATGCCATGCTAAATCAAAGTTGTGAAAACCAAAATTTGTTAATGGGTTGCAAAAGTTAGCGTCAATCCATTTCACACACTAGTAGCCATTATTAATAATTCATTCATATTGTACAATCACCATATCACAATAACCATCTCTTTCTGCTATAACATGAATTTGCAGTAGGTGTAACACTATAAGCGCTTTTATCATTATCATTGCTAGTTGGAGATGTTTGCCATTCCAGCAGGCCTTGGCGTTGTCATGTCAACATTTGGTTTCTGCAGTAGTGCACCACCCACCCCTCCCTCAGCATCAGCTGCCTTTAGATCAGAACCTTTCTTCTCAGGGCTGAAAACTGTAAGTTTACAAAAATCATCATTCCATAGACCTTTTCTAAAATAATAAACATGGTGCATTATGGTCTAGCTTGAGTACAAACATCTTTTGTTCATTATACCTTATATGGTGTTGTTTGTTCTGAAGTTAGACCACAATGCATCCTGTTTATCAAACTCAGAAAAGGCCTATTATTGTTCATGAGGTTTTACATCTGTAAGTAATGACTTTGTGAGATCAATGTTATTTTTTCAGGTTCTAACTAATAAATCCTATCTGGTGCTAATGATTGCATTTGGCTGTGGTATTGGTCTGTTCTCGTGTCTCTCTACATTACTTGAGCAAGTTATCTGTCCCCATGGCTATAATGATGTAAGCAAGTAGTCATAACAACACAGCATAATATTCTGTACTGTCCTTGTAGTACTACGTTTTGGGTTTCAAGGACTCTGTGAGAAGGTCAGAGTTGTGTCAGTGGTTCTTGCTTTGCCAGATGAATTTGAAAATGAATATTGATTAATCTGGTTAGAGCAGAACTGTCCACATTAATCCAGATGAAGTTAGAATATTTTTTGGACATTGAATATTTTTTAAAGTTTTTGTGTCAAAGTTGAGTTCTCAATGTCATTTAGATCATTCCAAATTCACCCAAACTTGGGACCTCAAATTTTTTTATCATTTTATTAAACAATAGATAATTCTGATCCTAAGTAATGCTTGAAATTATGTGACTCCAAAACTGTGGACTTCACTGAGATTCAAATACATGATGTTACATTGCAATGTAATGCTCTACCACACTGAACTGTTATTAACTTAAAGCCAGATATGCTGGTAAGCTGGACATTATTTTGTTGAATTCAGGCATGTTAGTTTTACAAGGAATGTTTCAATTTGCTATTTTTTCTCTTCAGAAAATGGCAGGTATAGCGGGAGCTGTTCTTATCAGTTGTGGTCTGTTGGGTGGTGCAATAACTGGATGGTATGTCGATAAAACCAAACAGTTTGAACTGACAGCTAAAGTATCCTATGGAATGGCTGCCATCTCATGCATTTTCTTTGCGTTGGTAAGTTCAGAAACTCCCACAGGCAGCCCAAGCTCATTATCTGTCAATATTTATAAAAATCATTTCAGTGTTTAACTTAAATAAATTAAGAATACAAATCAAGGTCATTCAAGAAGTACGTCATTAATAAATACAAAAAAAAAAAGCTTTTTTTAATTTTTACCCTCCCCCATACTAAAAATAACCCAATGTTTTTAGTATGGGGAGGGTAAAAATTAGAAAAGGCTTTTTTGTATTTATTGAGACTTCTTTAATGACCTTGATTTGTATTCTTAATTAACACTGAAATGTTTTTTTATAAATATTTACAGATAATGAGCTTGGGCTGCCTGTGAAACTCCTAGGGGAATTGAAACATGTAGTGAAAATACATTGGCTTAGTTCCTAGTCTCCCTCACATCTGTTTTCCGGTCTGTTTGAAAAAAATCTCCAGCCCAGTTTTTTCGAACAGACCGGTAAAGGATACAAGGGAGACTATTTGGTTCCACGCTCTCAAATATTTGGTTTTTCAAAACGTGTGAAATAATCATTTACATCTGAATTACACCATTCTCCATCTAGTGATTCTGCGGCCCGTAGCACATAGCCAGGATAGTGTTATCCAGTGGAAATATTGTTATCCAGTAGATCAATGAATTTCTATAAAAATTCTGTAGGCAGGATACCTTTTGTCTAGTGGATAGCATTATTTCAGGTTACGCGTGCAAACGGCCTATGACGTGGTATATGTACATGCTTTGCAGATTTCCAAGTACCCTGACCAGGAAGCTGCTGTCCTCATAGCCTCGGGTATTTTTGGATTCTTTGCTTTTGCTCTCATGCCAGTTTGTCTGGAGCTTGGTGTGGAATGTACGTATCCAGTTGCCGAGGCAACTAGTGCTGGCTTGCAGTGGATGATAGGGTAAGTATTAGAACTAATATTTCTTTCATTCATTCATTCATTCATTCATTCATTCATTCATTCATTCATTCATTCATTCATTCATTCATTCATTCATTCATTCATTCATTCATTCATTCATTCATTCATTCATTCATTCATTCATTCATTCATTCATTCATTCATTCATTCATTCATTCATTCATTCATTCATTCATTCATTCATTCATTCATTCATTCATTCATTCATTCATTCATTCATTCATTCATTCATTCATTTATTCATTCATTCATTCATCCACTTATTCATTCATTCATTCTTTCAACCATTCATTCATTTATTCAATCATTCACTCATTCATTCACTCATTTGCTTAGTCGCTGATGGGTTTACTCATTTCTTCATTTATTCAGTTTTATACTGAGCTATTCTTTCACTGGCTTATTCATGTATTTATTTATTCGTTCGTCTAATCATGAATAAATCAATTAACTAATTGATAAATTAATTGATTATTTAAACTACCACTGTATTTATTCATCCCATTTATTATTTCTTTCTTTCCACTTAATCGACGAAGGATAAACAAATCTTCACGGTGATTCAAATTCAGACAATCTTTTATTCACGTGTATTCATTCATTCATTCATTTATCTATCCATCCATCCTTTTATTTATGATTCATCTATCCATTTATTGACTCGTTTACCCGAGAGAGGGGGGGTGCTCGTCTAAAAGATACCAAAAAAATGACTTTTAGTGCTATTCAACGCCTAAAAGATACCAAAAAGTGAGAATTTGGCATATTTTTTAAAAACCCTAAATAAGACAAAAGCGCTGATTTTTATCCCTAAAAGATACGACGAGAATCCCCGAAGGTTTACCCCCGTAGCCCCCCCTCTCAGGCTCGTTTATTTATTCATTTGGTATACTGTCATTCCATTTACAGACAATTAACTGGAATAGTTCTTATCATTGTATGCCAAGTTCTTGCACAGCCTAAAACTGAAAGTGAACTTCCGCATGCGAAGTGTCGGAAAAGTGTCGAACTGGACTCAAAAATCCAAGACCTAACATATTCTATGTACTTCTTAACGGTCGTGGCAATTGTTGTTTCTGTTATGTTTATTATATTCTTCAAACCAAGGTTCCATCGATTAAATTTGGAAAGTGACGATGGAGTTTCTCGTTCACAGCAAAGCATCTCATCTTTGCCATCGTAGCTTTATTTTCAACTCACTGAAAAAGAAAAGCGGCTGTCACGAAAAAAAATAACGTTTGCGGAACGACAAGTTTTCTATGTCTTTCCTTTTTATGATTATCGTTTTGGTTCTATAAAACACAGTAGCTGGTAGACCGCATCAGGCAATTACATCCAACAGCTTTCTGAGGACGTTGACTGCGAGGTTACAAATCTAAACACGTAAAATTTGGCGACTCGGATTGCTCGGTGAAAAACCCTCTGGGCGATGAGCCCAACCAGATGGTGATGCTAATAAGGACTGTAGGCATACTGATATCTCTACTTGATAGTTACAGTAGATAATATACAATGCTTGCGTTAGGTCAGAGTTATAGTAGAGCTTGAATGATATAATATATAATTTTACAAAAAAAAGATTTTTAAATTAAAATTTACAAAAAAGATTTTTAAATTACAATCGACTAATACGTTTGAATCGTTTGTGGGAAACTGCACGGTTACCATAAGACTACGATACGGGAGATATCATTTCTTAGAAACTACGGTTACGATACGATACGGTACTGTTTCCGACACATACGAAAAATACCTTTGCATCAAAATGTACATTAGAGTGCACGCACTAAAAGTGTGCAACAGTTGTCACTATTTAGTAGTAACTAGCACTAATTAAACAAAAGAAAACAATAGAATTAGCATAAAATAGCAGTATTTAGTGGTATTTATGTTGCACACTTTTAGTGCTAGTGTAGAAATATTCCCTTTTTACAGCTAAAATCGTTGCATCGCGACCGGGTGCCTTGGTAACTTTTACTACATGAATTTTGTTTTTTTCTGCGACATCAATGACGCCGCCTCGGTGGACGCCCGGTCGCGATGCAACGATTCTAGCTGTAATGATCATCATTTACGGTGTGGACACTCCAACCGGGACCACTTGACATTATTTTTTTTTTTTCTGCTCTTTATGTCTACTGCTTCAAACCTTCTGATAAAGTAGGATTCAATTTATTTACATTGAGTGATCAAAATAATATTTCTATTAAATTCACTTAAAGGACTCAAGTTTTAAAAGTATTGAAAAAAACAAAACAACAACAACAACAACGGTTGGGGTGTTTTTATAAGTGTAATTATAACAAAAAACGTCAATTACAACCAAACACAAAAATATAGTTTTACTACCTCAATAAAAATTATTAGATAGTGTTATCAAAATATGTCGCTCTTTCTCTCAATGACTAATAACTATCAGCAAGAGAGTATGAGATAAGAGAGCTTATTCCCGAACCCCATCAGGAGCTCTACTCGCCGTGCTATTTTTCAGATGTTTTGACGATGCGACCGCGCCTCTTGCAATCTTGTAATGGAGATATTTTAGAAATTTAAATGCATCGCACGTATTTGATTTAAAATGATAACAATTCGTTTGTTCTTGATATGTTTTAAATGTGATGTCATCCGATAACTCTAAGTTATTAGTTAAAAGCTTTTCTGACAATTACTTCCCGTTTTTTTATTGACGCAGGAAATCCTCAAACCTGTTTAGTTGTGCATGCGCAATTATGTCTTATTCAAAATATCAGATTGTTTATTCTAAGCAAACATTCGACATTTACGCACTTTCATTTGAACTAATCACTATTTTAGACATTATTTCTTATTAGTGTTTTATGACCAACATTTACATCAAAATATGATTTTTGATACTGCATCGACAGATTTCGATGATTATTTACGGTCAATGCTCAACATGAGTTTTTCCTTAAATCAACAATCATTTGTAAGTCTTACATCATTTAGTAAGAACTAGGCAGAACTAGTTTGACGAGTACAACTCTTACGTCAGTTGTGAAATGCTAATGAGATGTATATAAGCTGAAACACACTCTACCTCACTCTCTTTTTATTTTTACGCTCTTTAACTACACTAACTACTTTTAACAATAAGCTGGAAAAAAGGCAGCTCTGGTACATCAGAAAGGCTGAGCGGGTTAAAAGCCAGGATAGAGACTCAAGTTTTGGAATCCCAACTGTGGTCGCGCCGTCTTGAAGTTCGCTCACGCGCTGGCTGTTGTACTAGAGCTGACCAAAAGAAAAAGTAAAGAATATACGAATTTTATTTCTTTACAATCTGGCCAATCACGTTCCGTTCCCGAAGTAAAGCCCAATACGGGGGATAAGCTCTCATATCTCATACTCTCTTGCTATCAGTACTCATTAATTCTTATTATTACTAATTACATTTCTAACACTTTTCATGCGTACATCGTCCTCTGTAATCGTTCAACATAGTTGAGTCGTTTTCGTATGAGTGGGAAACGGTACGGTTACGATACCGCTCCGATACGACGGAATCGAAAACTGGAATGTTTTCTTAGAAACTACGGCTACGACCGGTACGGTACTGTTTCCCACTCATACAAAAAAACGCCTTTCAGTTCAGTATAACAATTCTGTAATGCAATGTGTTTATTTTCGACAATTCCCTATATTCACGTCCAGTGATTTGTAAAGACATCATAAAAAATATCAAATTCAAAAATAATTTGTGCTTTACAACATAAAGTTGCATTGATTCTGATAAGTCTGGTAAAAAAAATATATATATATATATTAAAAATGCTGTACACTTCTGTAAGGCTATGTGTCTGAAAAATCTGGCATTATCAAGTAGCTCCTCAGCTTTTGTCTAAACTATACAATAATACCTACATTTCACTTTTATACAAATGCTAAAAACAGTCTACTTTTTTCTAGTTAACAGCCTAACACACATTGCATCGTTAGAACATGCATACCAGTGGCAATTTGTCTTTTCATAATTTTTGTCCATCAATATTTCCTTCATAAAAAAGATTCCACGGTTTCAAAAAATGTACCAACACTTCTTTATATCTTATCTATACTCTCCCATTCTATGATATTCTAGCTAAGTCTAATTATATTTTCATAGCTTTAATATTCTATATCTATCTGTCTATCTATCTAGCAATATTCTGTGCATGAGCTGTTAATTTTGTTTTGCCACCTTTTGCTAGATCGACTTCATTTTGGCGATAGTAGTTTACCAGGTCGATAACATTGTCAAATTTCTGTAAATTGAAGGAAAAGTTACGATTGATGAATTGTGGCTTCCCTTCTTTTATCATAGGCCATGATAATCAACATTTTTCATGGGCCACGAAAACAAAATTTCCACGGCCCATGAATATTAGTATTTGTTGCAACATTTGCTAGTGCAAATCAACCAATATGTTTTCATAGGCCATGGAAATCGACATTTTCGTCGGCTGTGAAAATCAACATTTTTCATGGGTTGTGAAAAGACCGTAAAAATCTAGAATTTAACATATTTCGTGGTTACGTATGGCGTTATATCCCCGTCAAAATTCATGTTTAACAATTCAACATTAATGTAACAGAATTCTTGTTTTAGTTGACAATGCAACATTGTTACTTCATCTTTCAACATGCAAGTTTTGTAATTCAACATTGTTCGTATATCATCCAACATTCGAGTTTTACAATTCAACGTTCATATCACAATTCAACATTCGTCCTGCACACTGCAACATGCTTGCTCGAAATTGAACTTCACGCACGGGTGGTTTGACCTTGACAACTGAATCCGCTGTACAAACTATTTTGAATGTAAACTAAAGTTAGAAGTTATAGTATATAGGCTGAAGAAAAACAATGTGTTATGAGCCTTACATTATCGTCAATCAAATCATTCATTCAAACATACAAACTTACAGCTATATATAAAGGCGAAATATCAAAATATCAATCATCGAAATTAAAAATATGCAAGCTGCAGAATCATGAAATTCGAACTGTGTCAGTAATGATTACTTTATTTATTCATGCATTCATTCATTCATTCGTTCGTTTATTTGTTTGTTTGTCTGTCTGTCTGTCTGTCTGTCCGTCCGTCTGTCTGTCCGTCTGTCTGTCTGTCTGTCTGTTTGTTTGTTTGTTTGATACTTGTTGTGGGATATTAAAATTTAAGTTTATATTAAAGAGATTTATATAATCTAGTTTTAACTTGAATATTTGTGTGGTATCAATGCACAAATTTAGGGTAACAAAAAACCATAAATACCATGGTACATCGCAAGATACCATGCCACTAATCACAACACTTTGTCCAGAGAGTGAGAGTCACAGATATCGAGCAGGTTTTTTTTAATTTATTTATTTATCAGTTTACCGCGGAATGTATAGCGTTAGCTATCCAAATGAATATTTATTGCGAGGTAAAGATGCCCAAATTTTCGCTATCAAACAAAATATCATGGTATAGGCTACAATAATTACAATGGTATTTTATTACATCAGGTGAAGAAAAATTGCATGTCATTTTAGTTCGAGCTTGGTTTCTGTTGTTAGTTTCCTGCAATTCAACACGAGTAGGTTTGGTAAGTCTGAATGAATGATTTGATTTACGGTAATGTAAGGCTCATATACACAAGTTTGCCGGCATTCTTTTTTTCTTCAGCCTATAAACTATCATTTGAGCCTGCACAAGTTTGTACAGCGGATTCAGTTGTCAAGGTCAAACCACCCGTGCGTGAAGTTCAATTTCGAGCAAGCATGTTGCAGTGTGAAGGACGAATTTTGAATTGTGAATTGAATGTTGAATTGTAAAACTCGAATGTCGAAAATAGAACAAGAACGTTGGATGATATACGAACAATGTTGAATTACAAAACGTGCATGTTGAAAGATGAAGTAACAATGTTGCATTGTCAACTAAAACAAGAATTCTGTTACATCAATGTTGAATTGTTAAACATGAATTTTGACGGGGATATAAGGCCATAGTTACGGTCTTTAAAGGTCGGTACACACTAGGCGACAAGTCGCAGCAACTTGTCCCCGCGAGATGTCGCTGCAGTGTGCACTGGTCCAACAATCCAACCGGCCGTTAGATTTCATGCTGCAAGTCGCGGGTACATAATTCTGTCGCGTCGACAACAATTTCCATCAAAAATACTTAGTACACACGGGGGGAAATTGTCGCTGCAACTTGCCGCCCCGGGGGGGTACTCCCTTCAGATCTGGGTAGGGGTGTTCCGCTGGGATCTTGTAGGGGTTACCCTGTTTATGACAAAAAATACGTAACATCCATACCCTGTTTATGACAAATTACAATTGCTTAAGAACGTTATATGATTTGTACAAATATATCAATTCAGACACACGTGCTGCTCTTATCTTTTTTAAAAGTCAACGATCTTATTCCTGCCGATTTCCTGAATTCAAAGTAATTTCTCTCATTTTTTTGGACCCTGATTATGACAGAAAATTTGGATTAAATCGGAAATAGAGTAGAATTAGATACCCTGTTCATGACACCAAGGTCGAAAAACCATACCCTGTTCAGCGGATCATCCCCGTATAGTCGATATAGGGTAGTACCCCCCCCCCCCCGGGCTTGCCGCCTAGTGTGTACCGACCTTAAAGCCTTGTCCTCACTAGGGATTGGATTTTCTCTTTGTCTTTTGTTTTAATTGCTTATGCTTGTGTCGCTGTGCTTATTTCATGTCTTAAGGCCGGTACACACTAGGCGACAAGTCGCAGCGACTTGTCCCCGCGACATGTCGCAGCGACAATTTCCTCCCGTGTGTACTAACATTTTTTGACAAAAATTGTTGTCGCCGCGACAGAATTTTGTTGCTGCGACTTGCCGCATGAAATCCAACCGGTTGGGATTGCTGAACCAGTGCACACTGAGGCGACATGTCGCGGGGACAAGTCGCTGCAACTTGCCGCCTAGTGTGTAACGACCTTAAAGTCTTGTCCTCACTAGGGATTGGATTTTCCCTTTGTCTTTAGTTTTAATTGCTTATGCTTGCGTCGCTGTGCTTATTTCATGTCTTATGTAACACGCTTTCCTTTCTCTTCTCCTTTGTTTTTGCTTATGCTTGCGTCGCTGTGCTTATTTCATGTCTTATGTAACACGCTTTCTTTTCTCTTCTCCTTTGTTTTTGCTTATGCTTGCGTCGCTGAGCATATAGAGAATTTGTCTGCGCATGTCCTAAGTTAATGGTAGAAGCCGCTATAATCACGCGAAAGAAAAATACCTTCTAAAACCCTTTAATCCCAATTCACAAAAGCGATACTTCAGTTGTCAAAAGTCTCTGTTCCAACCATACAGTGATTGGCCGTTATTTCCGTACGGCTTATTATAGTTCTTATTGGACATTAGCATAACAATTTGTTTGTTTATAACCATGAAGTATCTGCAAGATTCTGAAATATGGCCGCTTTCACAACAAGACTAGGTCGTCTTTGACTGCCGATCAAAGATTTTGGCCAATACTCTATCGAAAACCAAAAGTATAATACTAATCTACGATTATTAAAGAAAGCATGTCAAGGAAAAACTTAGCGGCGCATAACATTTAAGCTCGACTTTTCTTCAAATTTATGCGAAAAAATTGACCATAGAGTAAGACTGACAAATCTTCTCCGTGCTTGAGTTAAAGTTTATATTTAGTGAAGATAGAAGTATATCAACAAAAGCTTGACCAGAATTTTACAAAATTTGGTGGTTCATCTGTGTTTTCACAATTATTTGGATTAATCAAGATCATTCTAACCTAATTTCAGGTTCGGGATTCAAATCAGTCGAAATTGCTTGAGAGGAGAAACACAACCATGGCGTCAACAAATATCGCAATATCACATTTTGGCCAATCTTTCTTAAAAAAATAACAATGCTATGATGTAGAATGTGGTTTGACGACTCGCATCAGTTAAGGCCGGCACACACTAGGCGACAAGTCGCAGCGACTTGTCCCCGCGACATGTCGCCTCAGTGTGCACTGGTTCATCAATCCCAACCGGTTGGATTTCATGCGGCAAGTCGCAGCAACAAAATTCTGTTGCGGCGATAACAATTTTCGCCAAAAAATGTTAGTACACACGGGAGGAAATTGTCGCTGCGACATGTTGCGGGGACAAGTCGCTGCGACTTGTCGCCTAGTGTGTACCGGCCTTTATATTTAGCTTCGGCACAGCCCCTCAAACATACCGCTTATCAAGAAGGAAAGTTGACCAAAACTTGCAAAATGCGCAAATAATCTGCTCATCACTCCACAAAATCGATCCTCAATAAGAAATCATTTTGTACCACACAATTCCCGTGACCTTTGATTGTTAATCTGTGGAAAAAGTTTTCTGCTACTTCTTTTATTTTGTCAGCAGTCCTCACACGAATGCAGTAGGTTTGTGTTTTCTTCTTCGTTTTGCGGACTTTTGCTCAAAAATATTTTGAGATCAAAAACCTCCACATTTGCTTGACTTAGTCACAGCACCTTACAAAGTGATACATGTAGACTTTAAGTATCCATTTATATTTTCCTAAATTGAAGATCACTAAGATTGCGATTGGAACTCAAAAGTTCCCCGGTCGTAGAAAAAAATGTAAACATCACCGCGGGCTAAAATTTTGACATGACATGCGCAGACAAATTCTCTATATGCTGCGTCGCTGTGCTTATTTCATGTCTTATGTAACACGCTTTCCTTTCTCTTCTCCTTTGTTTTTGCTTATACTTGCGTCTGTTTCACTAGTGAGACCCAGGCTTAACAGTGATGACTTATAGAAATGATATGGTAGAAGTGCTGAGATTGTTAAGATAATACTTACTTGTATTCCACTTGCCCCTAAGACATATTTACCGTCTTTCTTTGGTATCCTAAAACATCAATGAGACATCAATGTAAACTATGTCGTGTTATAAAACGTTTTAAACAAACGTATGTCACTCTACATTTTTATGTTCAACATATGTTTATTAAATTGCCTTATCCTTAAGGTAGGTACAAACTAGGCGACAAGTCGCAGCGACTTGTCCCCGCGACATGTCGCAGCGACAATTTCCTCCCGTGTGTACTAACATTTTTTGGCGAAAATTGTTGTCGCCGCGACAGAATTTTGTTGCTGCGACTTGCCAAATGAAATCCAACCGGTTGGGATTGCTGAACCAGTGCACACTGAGGCGACATGTCGCGCGGACAAGTCGCTGCGACTTGTCGCCTAGTGTGTACCGGCTTTAACACTAGAGTTCAGAGCATGAGAACAAAACAAAATACTGAATAAGCAAGCAAAAGAGATAAATTGGTGCAAACATACGGGAAACTATGACCTTTATGATGGAGGTGGAAGTTAAACTGAGTGCAAAACTGAAGTGATAAAAACTAATGTGGGCTGCGTTCTATAACAATCGGCCGCTCATATTGTAATATTACAAATTGGACATCATAAAAGGCAAATGGCGATATTGACGTTTCGATTCGGAATTAGTCCCTCTGAGATGATATAATGATGTGCAAAATTAATTTATACATGACTTAAAAAATGGCTAGAGCGTTTTCATATAACGAGCTATCCTATGCCATTGAGTTCTAAAAAATTCAGTGCATGTGGAAATGTACTCTTTGATTTACAAAGACAAAGGCAAGTTTGATCAGCTGATTAACGTAAACGCAATAATCAGCTGATTGAGCTTTCCTTTGTCTCAGTTGTGCATCAAAGCGTAGATTCACACGTGCAATGCCCATTAGCAATGCTCCTTTGGCTCATTATCATTTTTTAGAACTCATTAGCAGAAGATAGCTCGTTATGTGAAAACGCTTTATTATTTTAACCATTGAAAATAGTATGTTCAGATTTTAAATTAATCTTACTGTAAGTGTCGTATTTCTCCATTATGTAAAAGTGACAGAGAGTATTCGTTAGGTTTCTTTGTGCTGTTCCTGATAAGAAAGGCTCCATTCTGCAAACAGAACAATATAAGCTTTAGAACAATCTGGATAATTGATAGCACCCGCACATTTTTCTTCCTGATAGTTTTGACTCACAAGTACTTTTGATAGTTAAATATAATTCTTTTTAGATGTCAACTATACTTACAACATTAGTTGCCTTCAAGTTAGCTTCACTTCTCCTCCTGTCAACATTCCCATGATACCACGGTGCATCCTTCATCACGTCTATTGGACTCTAACAAGACACACATGAACTTGTAGTTAATTGAACAATAGCTCGCGAACAAACAACGTCAAGGAAACAGAATAGCAAGCAAAAAATTACGTTACCAACCAAAAATGACTTTGATTCAATAATTATTAATAGTTGGTTAATGGTTTATGGAGGCCTTATGAGCCACTAGGCGCGCAGGAGACAAGTGCAGTAAATGGTTTATGGCTGTTGACTCGAAAGTTTCGAAGTACTTCAAGAACCATACACACATTGTTTTCTTTTTCTTAATTAATTTTATAACTCTCTTTCTTTGTTGCGTATCATACTTTCTCTATTGTAAAAGAATTAATTGATAGTTCTGTGAGAATAAAGTTTGAATAAAGTTTGATTCATTATTTTATCTATTCTGTATACCTAAGTTCGTTTTCAAACGTATTTGTAAGAGTTTCGAGACTTTGTAGATAACTCTAAATAAAGTGATTGTTATAGAGTGCACGCACTAAAAGTGTGCAACATAAATACCATTAAATAGTGCTATTTTATGCTAATTCTATTGTTTTCTTTTGTTTAGGTATCAGGGGACCTTAGAAACCGATGTCCACAAAACGCCTTATAGCGAGCGAACTATTAAGGCCGGTACACACTAGGCGACAAGTCGCAGCGACTTGTCGTCACGACATGTCGCCTCAGTGTGCATTGGCTCAATATTTGTCGCCAATACATCTGATTTTGTCGCTGCGACAATTTCCGCCAAAAATACCTAGTACACACGGGGGGAAATTGTCGCTACGACCTATCGCGGGAACAAGTCGCAGCGACTTGTCGTCACGACATGTCGTCTCAGTGTGCATTGGTTCAATATTTGTCGCCAATACATCTGATTTTGTCGCTGCGACAATTTCCGCCAAAAATACCTAGTACACACGGGGGGAAATTGTCGCTACGACCTATCGCGGGAACAAGTCGCAGCGACTTGTCGTCACGACATGTCGTCTCAGTGTGCATTGGTTCAATATTTGTCGCCAATACATCTGATTTTGTCGCTGCGACAATTTCCGCCAAAAATACCTAGTACACACGGGGGGAAATTGTCGCTACGACCTATCGCGGGAACAAGTCGCAGCGACTTGTCGTCACGACATGTCGTCTCAGTGTGCATTGGTTCAATATTTGTCGCCAATACATCTGATTTTGTCGCTGCGACAATTTCCGCCAAAAATACCTAGTACACACGGGGGGAAATTGTCGCGACGACCTATCGCGGGGACAAGTCGCTGCGACTTGTTGCCTAGTGTGTACCGGCCTTTATAGTTACTACTACATAAGTACACATTTTCTTGAAGCTGAATAAAATGAGATTACAATGGTATAAAAATTTTTAAATGAGTGATTTATGATTTTTGACCGCCTCTTTTCGTGGGGTTCCAGGAACACAGTATTACTTTAATAAACTAAAAAATGACATTATCGTTTAGAGGAAAGTACGATCTCAAAAACGGTGTCTCATTTTTTTTATTAACATATTCTTTGCAAAAATATTCGCTGTTAAAGTTGAAAAGCGTCATTTTTAGCATTTTTTGGCTTTAATCGGTAATAATTCACACACGCGGCAAGATATCGAAAAACTGAGACACCGTTTTTGTAGTGACATCTAAAGCTACATCGATGCAAAATTTCAACACAATCGATTGAAATCCCGTGTTCCTGGAACTTAACGAAAAGAGGCGGTTAAAAATCATAAATCACTCACTTAAAAATAATCAATGGATCATACCATATTATACCATTGTAATTTCCATTTATTTAGCTTTAAGAAAATGTATACTTTTATAGTAGTAAGTATAATAGTTCGCGCCCCATAAGGCGTTTTGTGGACATCGATTTTTTGGGTCCCCTGATACCTTAATTAGTGCTAGTTACTACTAAATAGTGACAACTGTTGCACACATTTAGTGCGTGCACTCTATTAAGTAAGGAGAATACAGACTATTATAATAATGATCTTTACCTGTGCTGCTGGAGCCGGAGTTGGTGGCAGAACTCGATGTAAGTTTGAGCCTGATGAGCGTTTTGATAACGGCCGGACAGGTTCGTCAGCAGAACCAGACAACTCTGCTCAAAGCATTAAAACAACACATATTTACATATGGAACATATGCAAAAAAAAAAACTACCAAAATAATTGTCAAATAATATCTTTGGATGTTTGAAATAACTGAGTACAGAACAAGGCAAATATTAGTAAATCTTTCGAAATCATATTATTGTTCATATATTGCGTACGTATATGCTCAAGCAATCGTTTACCAGCTTAATACCTATGCTAGTTTTGCACTGCGTACAAGAGTTTAAAACGTCCAGTTAATGTTTTTGGTTTGGCACTTCAGTCTGGGAGCTGACAGCTGCAGTCGAGTCCCAGACAATTCAATACTTGATGAATAAATGTTCAGACGTTCTGTACTTTGTGTACTGACCTTCCCTTGGCCCGCACCATCTTATTAGATGTCATTTTATTAAGTACAAAACAAGTGACCATGCAAACGTTAATATTGACTTACCGATACTGGAACCAGACGACTGATCTCTAGATGGAGTGCTGTGGTAAAACATCGTTTTATTATTCAAAATGGCTCAATGAATACTCGCATGTTTTCAATATGGTTGAACTAAGGTCTCCCAAAACTTAGATGGAAAAAATGGTTTCATAAATATACGTATTTTATTACATTAAGGAAGCAAGAATATCGGGCTTAAAAGAAGATAAGAAAAGGAAGAAATTAAAAAAGAAGAAAGAAAAGGAAGAAGGACGAAGGATTACAACACATACCTTGGGACGGCCCCAGGTGGAGGTGCTGGTAAAGGAACACCCTGTCAAGGGAAAACGTTGCACGAATTATTTATTATTGAAGCACAGACATCGTCCTGAAACATTTCATTCTATCGTACCGTTTTATCAGGTCTGTGTCTGTGAGGTGCCGGTGCAAGTGTAGGTGTCGGCACAGGATCTGGATGTGAAAAGCCTTGCTTTGGAGGTCTTGGAGGTACAGCTGGCTCTGGTGGCAAAGCTTCTGGAATCCTCTCCATTCCTGGTGTAGCTGGCAATGGGACTGATCTGTGCGTAGGAGACGGTAATGGAAGCCCTGGACTTCTCTGTGGAATATCTGGGCCTGGTGTTGGCATGGGGTCCCTGTGTGGTGTCATGACTCCTCTTGGCGTTGGCCTGGGTGAAAGTGCACCAGTGTCCATCTGAGGGACTGGCAGAGGTCGTCTTGAGTCAGCACTGGTCTCAAAAGTCTCACTTGAAGTAGATATTGGACTCCGGGGACCAGAAGTCTTTCTGGGAGGTTCGCTTCTTTTAGGGCTGTCTGGCGTTCCTATACTGGACCCAGAGGTTTTTCGATGTACTTCATTTACTGGTGAAGGAGCTGGTTCCCGTTTTGTTGGGTCCATTGGTCTTGGTCTGCTTTTGGGTGCTAGCGGTGGTCCTTTTTGTTCTGTCGGTTTTGGACCAGGGGCTGGTGAAGGCTTTGGTGGGACCGCGTTTGGTTTTGGCCGTGGTGAAGGGGTTTGTGATGGCTGCATTGGTACACCTGTGAGTTTGTTAAATACACAAATATCTTTTAGTTTAGGCACAATAGTATAAAACACACTGAGGATGAGCTCAAACAAAAACAAGACCCTTCAGGACTCGAAATAGGAAAAACAGTGGCATTTCAAGCAAGTTTTGTTTTTTGTTTGACACGAGGAATAAATTTTCTCTCATTTCATATATTTTTTGGCTTTCAATCGTCATTTTGGACCGCCATATGTCCAATGTGTCCATTCATTGCCAGGCGTATATTGAGCCAACAATCTTCATCAATCTGGTCTGACGCTCTACCAACAGAGCTACTAGAGCGATAATAGAGTGAGACTTGAAAACAAAATATTTCTTGAAGTGTTAGGGACCGTTCATTATTTATGGCAGGGGTGGGGGGGGGGGGGGGTGGGGGGGGGGTGTTGGGGGTCTGGGTGATTAATTACCAAGGAACCCATTTTTTTAAAGACCCCCCTGGCAAGAACAAAATAAATTTCGGGATCCCCCTCATATTTACCTTATGAAATTTCTAGACCCCCCCTGATAGCCAAAAAATTATTTCAATACCCCCCTTTTCAGACTTGGAAAAAATTCAAGACCCCCCATTTAATCACCCAGTCCCCCCTGCCATAAATAATGAACGGTCCCTTAAAGTGCAAATACAAAAGCCGTGACCAGACAGAAATATTTTAGGAACGTTGTTATTGTTCCTTGTCCAATCACAGCCAGCAGACTAATGAACCCTAGCCACAAAGTAATTCTGATTGGATTGGAAAACATTCCTGAAATATTGCTGTCTGTCCATGGTATTCGCACTGTAATATAAATATTTCTTTTTCTCGTTCTAACTTAAACAAATACAAAAGATGCCATTTAATTAATGATTTCCGCCAAACGTTTTTTTTCGTGAATGGAGGCGTCTTATGATAAACCAATACAAAAGATGTCGTTTTATTTGAATGATTTCCGCCAAACGTTTTTGTCGTGAATAGAGTTGTGTATTCAAGAAATGTAATGAAAGAGCCAAACCTTGAAACTGCGAGCCATGTGATGACAGCAATTTTCCTGGATGGCGATTTGGACTTGGCGGAAGAGAACCATTTTGTGAATGGACTGGCGAACCTTGTTTTGTAGGTAAAGTTGGTTTATTTGGTACAGGAAAAGAATTGGACGGTGAGCTAGCTGGAAATCCTTGGCTACTTCCTGGCCTTCCTGGCCTTCCTGGAAAATTTCCTGTCGAATACACAATAAAAGAATATTAGTTTTGGAGTTCTGACATAGTTTATATCAAATTTCACATGCATCAAGTTTTACCGATGAAAACAAACAAACTGGCCAATTAATCATCATGATCTACCGAGATCTATCAATCGTGACCTTCGTAACTACGCCAACGAAGTACCTGAATTGACCGGAGATTCTTGCTTCATTGGGGGCATCGGTCTACCTCCGTGGTGTACTGGGCTTCCTTGGGATGGCGATGGAGCTGCAAACCTCTGAGTAAAGCTGTTTGGTGTAGGTTGGTTATTTCGTGAAGCATGAGTGGGTGCTTCGGATGACGGTCGGACGTTATTAGGTGGTGGCTTTCGGAAAACTGTTTTCGGTGCTGTTGGTTGACCTGTAAATTGCAATAGGTAACTTTATAGTCTAACAGCTGAAACATTAATATTACCAATGAAAAAAAAAAAAGACTTTATTGGAAAAAATTGTTAAGTAACAATGCGCGTAAGAACTAGTGAGGTTTCTATTGTTCTGCGGCAAAAAAACTTCCCTACGTAGAAATTCTTTAATTTTCACGATGTTGATGTATCAAGCTAAGGGTTACATATTTCTTAAGTAAAATCTACAAAATGCTGTTTAAAAGACAGTGTTTCTTTTGTGTTTAATGGTTTTGTCCAATCATAATTGCTCAAAACAATGGCTAGGAGACGCTTGCTTTTCATAGTGAGCCACGGTAAAATTTTCTCATAGAAAAAAATAAGATTTCTTTAATAAAACTGAAATGAGATTTTGAATAAAATATAGGAAAAATAACACAAAAGTTTGAAAAAAGGCCAATTTTCTTGTTTTAGCCAATCAGATCAAGCATTTAAACAATACACAATTAACACCTTTATGCATTCCATTGCCGTTTGCTACACTAGTTCTTACTCGGAACGTTACTTAAAGCAACTATCATGACATAAAATTATATTATACATGGAAAAAATATTAATAACTTTATCTATTTAAAATAAATTGAAAACCAATATGATAGGTGATAAATTTCAAGGAAAATGAAAAACACCCATTACCAATGATTACAAATAAACAGTACCGAATTACAGTGAGGTTGACACTCCAACCATGAACACTTGTTTTTACTTAATTAAGGTAGTTCGGGATCCACACTTCCCGCCGATAGAATTTTTTTAAACTTTTTCTACATAAGGACTGACACATATGAAAAACAAAAATAAAATATAAAATAGGGATCACCGCGCTTGTTTTGGAACTGTGGGGGGTGGTAAAAGGCCCATTTTTGCCCCATTTCAAATAAAAGAAGTAACATCAAATTTGTTTAAAGTTATATTCTTGCGAACAAATTTGAAAGTTTTTTACAAATCTGCTATAAGATTCTGACAAAATGCTCCCTTCGCTATAGCTCTCATGAATTTATTCCTTGGAGAAGACATCGACTGAGATATTTTACGGAGATTTAAAAGAAGAGCTTCATTAATTTTTTGTACACTTTACCCCCAAAAAGTCAAAATTACAATGTTTTGGTCTCGAAGACCATGTATTTTTTATTTCAAAATTAAAAAAAAAAAAGCTGGGTTTATGCCAAATACAAAAATGGAAAAATAATCGGGTGTCACCGTGCTAATTTTAGAGCTATAAGCAAAAAACGCGCGGAAAATAAAATGGTTTCAATGTTTTGGACGCGCGGGAATGGGCACTAGCTGCTTTTGAGGCCCGTATGCAATGATATGATGTTATTTTTTAACAAAATGTTCAAGAATGACCATATTTTGGCACTATAACAAAATGTCTTTTTAACCGCACGAGAAATTCTATTTGATTTCACATGCGCGAGCAGGATGCGCAGTAGCAAGGGTCCCGAACTACCTTAAGGCAATTCCACAGTTTTGCACTGCGCACGTCTTCTGCGCACGCTAACTGTCAAACTGTGAAATTTAAAATGGCGCCGGTAATTTTCCGCGCGCGCTATTGCAATGAGAAAATATAACCAAAAAGCCATTACTTATCAAATTAGGAATGATACCAGATGGTGCAAAAGATGTTCCAACCACTCTGTTTGGAGGAAAGTAAAAATTGAATCGTTTTCTCCCTGAATTCCTTTCGCTGAACGGCTGCTTTTTCGTGCTCGATGATTTACCATAATGGCTTCCTGTGGTATATCATGGGTATATTTACACAGGTAACCCAAAGTAAAAAGCCTAAAATTGCGTACTTGAACGAAAATAACTCCGTAACGAATTCGGTGACCCCCAGTTTTTATTTCAAGAATATACTTGTAACAATACATTCTACAACATATCTAGAAATCAAAAAAATTTACAGGTAGGATTTTGAATACTTCACAGTTTTAGGAGTTAGAAACGACCTCTAGAAGAGCTAAAATGGAATGTTTTAGAGGAGGAACACTTCGCTTACATGCCACACAAACTAACATAATGTCTCGTGGACCACCAAAAAAATAGTAGGTGATAAGATTAAAGACTATTCCAAGTAGTGCTACTAAGTTTTTTAGTAAACATGCTTTCTAGAATTAGACAAACCTGTAAATGTTTTTGAAAAAATTGTGCGAATTTGCGCGCGTAATAGGCAAAAACACCTTGTGTTTAGAGGCAATTATCTCGAAAACGAAATCGGTGACCCCAACTTATTTTTCTTTTAAGATGATTATCAACTCAAAAACTGTAAAATAGCAGAAAAACAGCGATTTTTACAGGTAGAATCTATTCCTGTGGAATTACCTTAAGTCTTTATGTTCTGAGCTTTTTTACTTCTTCAAAATCTCAAATCCACATAAATCAAATGCACTAGAAGGGTGCATGTAAAAGTTTAAAAATAGCACAAAGTATTCACAGTTAAAGTTCTGCTCTCGCTGTAAGACCTCACACAGTAATAAAAATGAGATTTTTGATTATGCCTGCCTACAGCGTTATTTAAGGTAATTCCGTAGTAATAGAACTAGCCATAGAATTTTGATAAAACTTTCTACGGTAAAACATTTTGAGTTTTTCATCAAAAGTATAAAATAAAAAAATGGGGTCACCGTATTGGATTTCGCGAGAAAATTTTTTAAAGTATACCCACTTTTGTCAATTTAGCGTCTAACATTCGAAAATAGGCATCATACATAAAAGTATCTCTTGACTGAGATTGGTCAATACCAAATATTTTTAATGTGCTTAAATGTACTCCTTATACATTGGACTACCGATGTAAAGCAAAAGATTTTCACTAAAATTTAACAGCGAAGAGAAATAAAGCAAAAATTAACAAAATTTTCGAATTTTTACGGGCCTCATTAACGCTTTGAACGAAACATTTTTCGAAATAACGAAAAATCTAGCCATAGAAGTTTGTCATCGATCACATATGTTTTAAAAAACATGATTACAAATGATATTACGAAATAAAAAAGATAGGTGCCCGTATTGGTTTGCGAGATATTTTGAGAAATAATCTCAAATTTCAATAATATCAAGGATTTTCCGAGAGAGGAATGGGGCGAGTTTAAAGAAATTCGTAATTTTTCGCTTGAAAATGTGAAAAGTGTTCGTATTTTAACGTTAAAGTGTTTCTCAGTCATAGCTCTGTATCTATTGATGATAAGAAATGTAAAACTCTAAAATTCGAAATATGCACAGAACTGTGCGCATTGCAAAACTACGGAATTACCTTAAACCAGAATATAGTTATGAACAGATTACACTTACTTGTGAAAGAATTAGAGGGACTTGGTTGTTGTTTTGGTGGCCGTTTAGGACATGGTGCTGAAACAGGTTTGCCGACATTCTTGGGCGGTCTTGGAGGCGGTGCTATAAATCAGAATGCATAAATAAGAATTAGAAGTAGATAGGGAGGGGAGGTGCAAGCAACAATAATGGTGATTCCAAGTTTTGTTCCATAAAAGGAAATTATTATGTACTATATAAAAAACGAGCTGCGCTCGACACTTCCTGCGAGTTTTTATATGACTTCAAAAACTACAACATTTATAAAACCAAATATTTCAAATATTATTTTAAAAAATAAGCGAAAAAAGTTATAAAATTGACTTGTGGTGATTCTGATCATGCGCAGAATTTCTGATGTGTGTTGAATCAGTGCGTCCCACATTTGAGTCTGGTTCTTCAGAGTTCAAGGGGACAAACTTTCTTAAATAACAGGTTCAATTCCTTAGACCATTTTGGTCACAGGATTGAACAGAGTTTGCTTCGTAGCATGCAAAGTAATCTCAATACTATTCAATGTACCTTTATATAAAGACTCTAGAGTCTTTATATAAAGGATTCATTGAATACAAATGAGAGTATTTTATGGGTATATTAATAAAACCTCATGCATGTGACCAAAACTGGACCACAGATTGGACTAGATGTTGATGAATTATTAATGAGTTTTTGAATTCTGTTATAGAGTGCAAACACTAAATACTCAACAGTACAAAATCATGGTGCTGATTAAATAAAAGAAAACACAAAAATTACCATAAAATTGTATTATTTAGTATTACTAAAGTTTTATGTCTTAACTGTTCGCACTCTATTATATTTTAATAACTAATGACATACTCTCAGTTGTCGGCGCCGGCTCTGCTATTTCATAATTACATTCTTCCTCTTCAGCAAACTCTGGCATATCGTAAGTCTCCATGTTATTAGCGTTGATATCTGGCTGGGTAAACCTGTTGTCCTGTAAAAACAATGTCACGTTACGTTAATATCAGGGCATTTTTAGCGACGACGCGGCATCAGGGTTGGTGGAACCGGGGGGGGGGGACAGGGTACACACACACACACAAACACACACACACAAAATATTGGTTAAAAGATATTAATGCGTGAGTTTACACAGTTAAAAAATTTGTTTTGTGATTTTCCGGTTTGTAGAGTTTTCCAATTAGATGCTACGTGCCATAATACCCATAATACATAACCGTCTTGGATGCAGGAGCTGGTTTCCTGTGTCGTAAGGAAATGCGAGATGACTGGACTTTAGGGATGGGGCGGGGGGGATTATAGTGCCCCCACGGCTGTTACTGTTCCGCCGCCCCTGTGCATGGACATTGATAGACGTGGCACAGTGGAAATGCCACACATCGTCACTTCTTTACATCACAAAATTTTATTTTAACATTGGTACAAAAAAATAGTTTTTTTCGAAATTTGACTAGATACTAACCTGTTGTACTTGTGTTGGGATAAACGGTCTTTGATGACTAGGTGAGTTAGACAGATCTGGAAAAGAAGAATGCTGGATTTTAAGCGATTTGAAGCTCTTTCGCCCCGCTTTACGGCTACTCGATCAATACGGAAAAATGATTGTTATTGTTTCTAATTTTGTAGGTCCTGACGAAACGCACATTTTCTGTGAAAGTCACATGTTTAATACAACAAGCCCGTTAATGCGGACACTTCGTTTTCGTTTTGGTTGCGGAGGTCAACAGTACGTTCAATTTTTTTATGGGCGGTATGGAAGCGTTGAGAGCGCCAACCGCTGTTCTCTCTTATTCCACGATGTTTTTTTTTTTTTCTTTTCTTCCTTCTTTCTTTTCTTTAGTGGGTTCGCTGCATGTATTTTTATTTTATTACACCAATATTACACCTGTTTCATGGGTTTTTGAAAATGACTCAATGAAAACCACCGCCTTTTTTGCTTCTGCGTACACAGTGCAGAAGTGAACTGTTATAAAGCCTGGTTGATTATAAGTAATACCATGATCACCTCGGATTCTTTGTCTTATGCGGGAATTACAATCCCCAATTTCTCTCATGCATAGACATGAGGGAAATTTGAAGACAAAGAAATCCTTTGTCTTTTACTAAATTTCCCTCTTGCATATATTATACAGAGGGAAATTTAGTAAAAAACAAAGGATTTCTTTGTCTTCTAAATTTCCCTCATTTTAGAAGACAATGCCTTGTCCTCCTGATTTCGTTCTTCACGCTTCCTTGACTCCAAACTCGCACGACTAAAACCTCACTTTTTTTACTTATTTCCTCGGTAATCATGGTATTACAAAGTAATACCATGTCACTCGGGAAATTAGAGATTAAATTTCCCCGAATACCTCGGGAAAATTTAATCACTAATTTCCCTCGTGTCATGGTATTACATACATAATCGCTCACGATCGCCGGATCGCCGAAATTACTGATACAAAGATCGTTCACGATCGCTGTCAATTGTTTCCATGTGTTTCGATCGCTGACGATCGCTAACATCATTTTCAGCGATTATATGGAAAGTAGGATTTACCTTTTCCTTCCAATGGTGTTTCATAGGTATCGTGTTGTACTATATCTTCGCCCTACACACATAAAATACCGTTAAAACCATCAAAGTATAAACACTGGAAATACTCTCGTTTCATCACGAACAACAACGCTATCACGGTACGTATCGTCAATAATAATAAGGACTTTAAGCTTGAGAACGAGAGAGACGACGAGTTTGGACTTAAATGTTGCTAAAACAAATATGTGTAGAGTCATTTATAGTCAAAACGAGTTCAATGTTGAAGAGAACTACTGAAAATGCAATTACTACCTTAAAGAAAGACTCAAGTCACATGTACATCAACTAAGTTTATGTCAACTCGTCGTCGCCATTGCCTCTCGTCCTCATGCTTAAGGTCCTTAATAGTACTGATGTCATATAATATCTACTTATTGACTGAGTGGGAGAGCCGTCCGCGACTTATGTGGCTCGAGGAGCTAAATACCACATTGAGCAAACGCAGCGAAAAAAAAGCACCGGAAAAAAAAGAGGAAATGAAAGAATGCGAGCGCATGCTCAATTACAGTCGTCGTGCGCCCGCGATACTCTCCCTGAGCTTAGCACGAGTGAGGCCGGGCATATAGATGATTCATATAGCGGCTGATTGTACGAGGCCTGGATAGCGCTATCCACCGGACACATCCCTATCCAGTGGATAAATTCTAAAGAAATTCTACAGAGTAAATAACTGGCCCCTGCCCGATAAAGCCGTATGGCCATACATGACGAAATCCTCTTTGAAGGTTTTGCAAGAGCGGGTGGGTACGGCTGATGTGATAAGTAATATTATAATTATCACGACCAGTTTCATTATCATCATCGTCATCATCATCAACATCATAGCTTTACCCTCGGCAGTAAGTATTCAGCATCATCTACGCGTGGGGGCTTGGCTGGCGGTCTTACAACAACGGCTGAAAAAGAATAAATCCATGAATAAATGATTGATTGATAGATTATTTAATCAATGAATTTATAAGTAACTACATCAAAGGAAAATGAAATATAATGTAGACCAATCAATCGATAGCCAAATAAATAAATGATTAAGCGGCGTGAACAAGTAAGCAAATAAATGAATCAGTAAATAAATGAATAAATAAATGAATAAATATATTAATTAATGAATGAAAGAATCAGACGAATAAATAATAACTTAACACATATGTAAATGAATGAATAGATTTAGCAAACGATGGAATCATTGAAAAAAGATTATATAAATTATATTGTTATGCCGAGCAGGGGGGAGGGGTAAATAACCGCAAATACTTCCAGGAAGAAGCGACTAAAATCGGACCAATATATATACCTGACAAAATACCTGCTTTTATGGGAGGGGTGAGGAGACAATGCTAGGGATTTTTATGACCTCACGGACTTCAGTTAAAAAATACGCAGAAATTCGATATGACCAGTACTAAAAATAACTTGTTATGATATCATCAACAAGAACAGTACTTCCGCATAGAATGTGAAGAGAGAAAATACAAGCTGGCATAAATTTAGAAATATTGTGATATGCCTAAGCTAGAATGCCTGTGTTAGAGGCAAGCATAAATTCAACAATGATGGAATCTCAAGTAAATTGTTGTACTTAGGTTTCATATTATTAATAATAATCTAATATATATATACGTAGTTGAGAAAAAGATTGTATTGTTATGATAGAATCATTGATATACTCTAGTTATGATATGTGACCACGTATCCTCTGTGTATCGTTTATGGAAACAAACGTCCACAGACTTGACAGTAAAATTACAAACTTTGTTCTAAAATATGTCATTAAAATAGAATTCAAATTGAAGTGACTGATCGTGGTAAATGCTCACAAGATTGAACTCGAAGACATTGAGTTCAGCCTTCTGTTTTGACTACATCCAGTATACTTATTTCCTATATTAAAATCTGATTGACAGAGTAAAACACATCGTGGGCGAATGGGTACGTAGGGATCTAGACAAAACTACCATATGTTTAACGACTTCATTCTAACTTCCGTTTGAGAGCGGTTCCATTAAGAAAACAAGAGAACTCATTCACCCGTGTAAAAAGTTTATCAAAACAAAAAAAACCTGACAAAGCAGATTTTTCTCTAAAACGCAAATAAACTATAATTCATGGAATAATCATCAAAGAGTGCAAACACGAACTAGGGTCTAATCAATAAAAACTGCATGATAGAATATTTAGTTAAAGCAACGGGTAAAGCGTGAACTAGGTCGTTTCACGTTTGGATCACGTTTTTTTGGATACTTGAAAATTTAATAGAAAAAAAAACTATTTAAAGTTTAAAGTTGAAGCTGTAATTGTACAATAGATTAAGAGATAATAATTAATGTCTTATACAAGGACCAATAGGCCAATATTTCTGCCAAATTGACTATTTTATCATTAGCGACTATTTCCGGATAAACGTGAAGTATGAATAAAATTTTCCTTTGCTCTGCAAACTAATACATACGGTTTTTCTTGAAATGGTTGTCCAGTTGAAAGAAAACTTAGTCAATAGCAAAGTCATATATATATATATATATACACTCGTTTGCAAGAACATTGTAGTATATACATTTATACATTTATACAAATATCTAATGAGATGTAAAATAGAAAATAAGCATTTTTACATAAGAATCCACTGTTTTATGATCTGTACGTTGAAACAGACAGGAAAATATATTTTGACATTCATTGAATGAAATAACCAATAAATAAAGCGAGTTTTCTGTTTTGCATATCATTAAATGCACCGAATAAATTAGATATTTGTATAAATGTATACTACAACGTTCTTGCAAACGAGCGAATCTTGATATATAATCAAAACTTAACGATGCATTTTCATTAACGTTATCATAATCAATGTAGGTGATGAATTTTATTACGAAAGTGCATTTGTTATTGTTTTTTGAGTAAACTGAAAGCTGAACGATGTATTTCTTAATGATATTAAGACGGAAGTTATAAAATTCAATGTTGAAGTGAATTTTGGTAACTAAAAGCTGTAAAATGTACCCTTTTCTATTAAAACTAAACAGATGCTGATTTAACGAGCCGGCTTACCTCCCCCGGAACTATCGCTTGGTTCTTCGTACAAATCTGAAAGAAGAAAGTTGTAAAAATGGTTGAGAGGGTTTGTAACGTTCAAGGAATTGAATTGGATTTCCGCTGCGGACGTAAACGCTTTTATTAATTAGACTGTGGCCCATAAATGACAGTTATAAGAGTTCATGAAGATGAATGACTACACATAGCTCAGGTGATATTGGTGGGCTAAAAATCTAAGTAAACATCTTTGTCATAATGGCGGAAAATGGACTACTTTGTCAAAGTAATACATTTTTTTCTGATAGTTTGCTACTATCGAATAAAAGAATTATCATACATCCATGGAAAGTTCGCTGTTCTGGACAAAAAGCGTAGAAAGTTCTGCAAGGTTAAAAACTATAAGAAATTGTATGGAATTTCAGTTGTTGAGGCCTTTCTAGCCTCGTTTTCGTTGTTTTTGCTGATTTTCAAATGCTTATATCTTCATCAAAATTTAATCTTTTTTCTCAACCTTTCACAAGCTGGATGTCTATCCTTTGATTAGTTTTTTTTTACGCCAGCAATTTTTAACGCCATTGTGATAATTAGTTGGCATCCATTATGACAGAGGTCTTTAGATATGTTTTAATGATATGTTTGATTGAACACAAGTGGTTATTTTGAATCGAGCTTTGAATATCAAACATGATATCAAATGTATGATGATAATGATGATAACGATGATGATGATAATGATGATGATAACGATGATGATGATAACGATGATGATGATAACGATGATGATGGCGCTAATGATGATGATGATGATGAAAATGATGATGATAACGATGATAACGGTAGATGATGATGACGATAATGATGATAACGATGATGATGATAACGATGATGATGGCGCTAATGATGATGATGATAATGATGAAAATGATGATGTTAACGATGATAACGGTAGATGATGACGACGATAATGATGATGATAACGATGATGATAATGATGATGGTGATAGCGATGATAATGATGATGATGATGATAGCGATGACGATGATGATGATCATAATGATGCTGATGATGATGATGAGGAGTATGATGAACATGATTATAATGGCGGTGTGTTCCCATACCTTCATCATCTGGTGGTAGGTCATAGATATCTTCATCAGCATATGATGTCTGCAATAGCAACAAGTAATAAAACCATTAGTGGGTAAGGTTTTGATCATATCCAAAATCATATAGCAACAAGTAATAAAACCATTAGTGGGTAAGGTTTTGATCATATCCAAAATCATATAGCAACAAGTAATAAAACCATTAGTGGGTAAGGTTTTGATCATATCCAAAATCATATAGCAACAAGTATTAAAACCATTAGTGGGTAAGGTTTTGATCATATCCAAAATCATATAGCAACAAGTAATAAAACCATTAGTGGGTAAGGTTTTGATCATATCCAAAATCATATAGCAACAAGTAATAAAACCATTAGTGGGTAAGGTTTTGATCATATCCAAAATCATATAGCAACAAGTAATAAAACCATTAGTGGGTAAGGTTTTGATCATATCCAAAATCATATAGCAACAAGTAATAAAACCATTAGTGGGTAAGGTTTTGATCATATCCAAAATCATCAATGTCCATCGAGGCGGTATTGCCCGAAGCCTCAAAATTGTTATACATTTCCTTATCGCGCTTGGGTTGCCTGTGACACCTATTCACCATATCACACGCAGCCCAAAATATATAATACCATACTGCTTTACGGGGAAAGTACACATATGGCCTTTCTATATATTCCAGGACATATGCTTCAATTTGTCAGCGTATAAGATATCTGCACTAATTACGCTTTCAACTCAATACAAGTATAGACCGCAAAATAGATTTTCCCTTCAAATACAAGAAATGAATGAGATATCGAGTCGCCGTTTTACTACCACAGGAATCCCACGATGATGGCACAGCATTTTCCTGTGGCCTGCGAGATTGGACACATTGTAGTAACAAGTACAATTTTGTACAATTTTCGTAAAATTTTAAAGTAATTTAGAAGCACACATTTCCCCAAATATTTTGTAAAAAGAGAAATGCGAAAAATATAAATAGATGATTGAAATAAAAATCTGTCACCTTTAATATGTTGAATATTAACATCTAGAATACTATAACTCGGACTTTAAAATTTTGTTTTTGTATATCCAAATCAAAATTCAGGTGAAATCAGAGTTTAAATTTTTCAGAATGTAAATATATTCAGAACTCCTCTGCATGTTTACTGTAAATATATCGATTGAATATCGCATTCAAAACAGTCACAAAATAAAAACTTATCACAGCCTTGAACCAAAACCTTTCGAAATTGCATAAAAAAGTCTGCACTTCAAAAGTAATTCAATCTACTGACCTTTAACTAAATGGTAATTTTCCCTCTCAAAGTAAGCCATTGAATAATCCTTGACCGATTGAATTGACTTATCGATTCTAAAGTGCAATATTTCGCTTTGGCATCACAAACCTTGTAGTTTCGAAATTAATCGCAATGGGTGGAGATTAAATTTTTCTTGGGTGGTATTTTGTCACAAATGTTACGCTACTGGTCCCGCTTGTAAATGTTATTGTCGAGTTATCTTCAATCCTGTTTCCCTTCAAAGCTCTCCTGTCGGCTATACGGAAGTAGACGCACTATATACCAAAATTCAAAAAAATAAAACCTCTTGCCTCTTCAAAAACTCTAATTTCACTAACTAAAAACCACCATATTGTGTCTAGGTGTCAAAGAGGCAGAACATTATTTAATATCCGCGAAGGAAATTGCATTTGAAAGTCGATTGTCATTTTTTGGCGAAACTGAAACATGACCCAAGGTCATTTGAACACAACAAGATATTGCATCTTTAAGCATTTTCTACTCAGTTTACCTTTGTTTCTTTAAAACTACCAACTAAATCATACGTTCCTGTTAATGCCATGATTTTGGACGGAGATGGTTACTTTAGAGCGTGAGGAATACCGAGTTATTTCAGTTGATTGTAGTATTATAATTGCTTTAATCACGGTTTGATGGGTGTCTAGGTAGTGGTAATCAGCCCGGACATGCAGCCGGTAATGTGTCAGCTTGGGTCAATAAATTGCGGACCTAATGGTTTTATATGTTGTAGTTTTTAATAACAATGCATTTTAAGAATGGAGATTGATACACAAATGTGCATCTTTGGTATGGTGATGATTATTTTAATTCTATGAGCAAAAATACAAATATAGCTTGATGAGTTTTATTGCCCGCCATGCGTACAATTTTTCATTTATTCATTAAACTGGTCATTTGATTATTTATGCATTCATCTTAGTTGAAGTGGTCGTTTATATATTTACTCGAGCTAAATACATCCTTTTATTCAGTTGCATTGATCATGATTTATGTTACTTATTTCTTTATTCATTAGTTTTTTTATTCATTTATTTTCTATTCCCTAATTCATTAATATCTTATTCATTTATTCATTCATCCATGAATTCATCTGTTCATTCATTCATTCTTCTTTCATTCATTTATTTATTCATTTATTTATTCACTCATTCACTCATTCATTCACATACGAAGACGACCACGAGCCACAAAATGTTGTTATACGACAAAACTTTGAAGAACTAATAGGTTTAAAATAGTTTAAAAATATATATACGAATAAACAATACGTCGAAGAGAACAATTTTTTATGAATACTAGTCTTCATGGCTTGTGAGAATTGAAATTGAAATAATAAGATAAATAATATGGGGAAATGACGTATAAGATCAACGTGCCAATGACAGAGTAGCTTGAGGGTTTTAGTTAAAAACGGCCCGCACTTTCGAAAATAGCTAGAAAACAAAACAAGAATCGGACTTCCTTCTAGCTTGCAAACGACAAGATCGTCTCAAAAAGTCCTAACACCCCCCTCTTCAAGTTGTCAAAAACACCTTACCCTCCCCTTCCCACGTTAACAACTAACAAATTTGTCCCACTAATATAACTTGCTCGTTGCTACGCAACCCGCAAGTTAAAAATGATTGATATATTTGTCTGTCCGTCCGTCTGTCCGTCAGTCCGTGTTATATATGTTTGTTTTCTTTTCACCTCGTCATAGTGCGATGGTGCTGTGTTTCTGTGCAAACTTTGTGCAATTCCCTCTCTTAGCTGTGCAACCTGTTACAAGAACAAAACAAAGCATTTAGCGAGCAACCCCTCATGGAGTCATCCTCAATATATGATGGTATCTCTAGATCCAGTCTCTCTCCCCGAGCTACACTCGATTGAAAGATTTCTTGGGACATTACACATAATTTAGAAGAAAATCTCTCAGTATTGTTTTCAAAACCAAGCCCCTCCCCGTCCGCAATGTTGTTAGTCTCGATGACGATTAACATGTCACAACAACGCCAATGCAACATTGATTCGGGGGGGGGGGGGGGGGGGGGAGGGGTGAATCAAACGGGTGAAAAGGATGCATACATAAAAAAGGAGAAATGGAGCGGGGAAAACTGTCGATGTCCCAAGAATTCTAGCTACTTTACTCATTAACTCATTGCGTTTGAACATTACTAGCGTATACCGGTGCAGGTGAAAGACGCAAAGCGCATGCGCTAATTCAAGGACCAATCGGCATCAAACCATATCGATTCAAGTTCGTCAAAGCCGCAGATCAAAACACGACGCTTCCGGGTGTGCGCAGCGCGTTTATCCACCATGGAGCGTATGACATAAGTGCTGCACCATCAATTAGGATCACTTTATTCGTGAGTCCCTTCAATCGTTTCCAAGCAAAAATTATATTTATATATCTTTAATTTTCCGTTTTTAACTAGAATATGACATACCAATCCTTTCTGTACCATGGCGGGCGATTCTCTGTGATATGAGCCTAAAAATAAAAATAATCCATAAAAGGCGATTAGCACAATTACGTTATTGACATCTACCAGAATACTTTGCCCGCTTTCGTTTGTACAACGATTACTACAAATTGATCTATCCATCTCCAAAGGGTCAATTAAGAATTTGATTATGAAAGTGAACGAGCAATGGATGGCGGTAGTTGCAGTGAAAAATGAGGACATTAATAAAGCTGTTATTGCAATTAGCCATTGTTCTTAAGCAGAACGACTGAGGCCATATTTCCTCACTTTGCACAATGAATTTGAACATAGTTAGTAGAAAGAATGGTTTGGAAGCTTATTGTTTTATGTCTTTGTTCGTCTTTGAGGTTGAACTGGTCTTCACCGTACACATGCAGGTTTTTATTTATGCCCATTCGAAATTGTGAAATAAGTCGAAATTAACTTTGTCTCTGATATTATAGTAAGAATTGTTGAATTGGTTTGCAGAAATTATTAGGTATTTCGTGCCAGCAGCTAAAAAAAACGATTTTAGTCTGTTCACTCAGCCCTATCAAAAGATATGTGCACGGTCATGCTTGAAAAAAGTGTACAATAACTTGTAACAAAGGAGTTTCCTGACCTTTTCAAACCGAAACCGTATCTATCAAGCAATAGAATTTACATAAGCGCCGTGCAAATTGTTGTGGACGGAAGACCCAACAGTACAGTATAGATAAAATTGCGGGTAAAAAAACATCCGGGTAAGTGTGGACTTGGATATGCTGTTAATACAACATTGACAAACGACAAAAGCTAGAACAGCATAAGTCTCTTTGTGTTTGTGCCGTATAAGTAACGATCGCAGCGTTTGAAATAAAACGTTTGTTGCTGTCGATATTGTTAGTACTATTATGAATTGTTATTGTTTTATTAAAGCGTTTTCACATAACAACCTATCTCATGCCAATGAGTTCTAAAAATGCTGATGAGCCAGAGGAGCCCTGCTAATGAGCACTGCACGTGGGAATGTACGATTTGATGACAAAGTCAAGTTTGATCAGCTGATAATCTTAAACGTTCCACTTTTCCAGCGTTGGAAAAGTATAAAACGTTTGTTTTAATTAACTACTTGGTACTATGTTGCGTCTCTTTTTACGTTATTGGTGCTTCAACAAGCTGATAATCAGCTGATTGAGCTTTCCTTTGTTTTTGTGCATCTAAGTGTACATTCAAGCGTGCAATGCTCATTAGCTGAGCTCCATTGCCTCATTAGCATTATTTAGAACTCATTAGCAAAAGGCAGCGTTTACACGAAGCCGGCTATTTTCTTAGCCGGCTAAAAATATAGTCGTTTACATACCGTTTTCTTGTAAACGCTTATTGTTTTCGCATCGTTTTCGGTAGCTTGAAGAGCGTCTGTAAGCATTTTGGTGAATAAAAGTTTGAATAACTCTCTCATTATGACTGAACCAAAGTGATGACTTCAGCGTTTTCGAAAATAGCCGACTAAAGCGTTTACACGAAAACGCATAGCCGTCGTTTTCGAAAATATCCACTCTGAGAGGCGTTTTCGAAAATAGCCGGCTAAGTAGCGTTTTAATTTCGTGTAAACGGTAGGCCTAAACGGATAAAAAAATGTGCGTTTACAAAAATAGCCGGCTTCGTGTAAACCCTGCCTAAGATAGGTCGTTATGTGAAAACACTTTATTATGTCGTCTTTATTGTTGGTTATCAATTGTGACATGCAATATTCAACGACATCCAAATAAATGATTACCGGTTACGCGGGTCTTTTCAGGGCGACATTCTTGAAAGTAGAGAATAAAGAGAAAGATATCACCACGATTAATTATTAATGATTAATTATTAATAACTAATAATTACTGAATTGGAGGATTCATTGTAGTTATAGCCTTTTTGCAACGGCAACACTAAATAATCCATTTTACATACTTGTGTATCAAGATCTTAGATGTTTATGACTTTGAGTTGGATTAGAGTGCAAACAATTAATCCGTGAAACTTTAGTAATAGTAAATAGTGCAATTTTATGCAAATTCTATTGTTTTCTTTTGTTTAGTTAGAACTATCTAGTACTATTTAGTAATTAGTGTTTCACGGATTTATTGTTTGCACTCTATGCTATTGAGCTGAGCTGGGATTTTTAAGTTCGAGTCAAGCGGTCTGTACGTACATTTATGATTGAAAATTGTCCAGCCACTGAACATTAGTATTTAACCGTTTAGTGGTGTTCAGTGGACTGCACAATAAAAAATGTTCAGTTGGTGGACAATACTCGGCCTTTACTACAATGTTACTTTTCTTACCAGTTGGTTTTGAGAAATCATCTTCGGGTTCCAAATATTCTCCACCATCATCAGAAGACTCCTAGCAACAGACAAGATGCAAGATACTCATGAAAACAATTAGAATTATACTTTATTTTCATGTCAATAGGACAATAACATGGGAGGGAATATGGTTTATTTGCGGACCGAGTAGCGTCATTTGCGCCAGAGCGGAGCGAGGGATATCATCAATTTATTATCAATATATAATATATATTATCAATTAATACAAGTACAACATATACATTACGGTAGATCACAATTTACAAACCCAAACGTGCATTGTAGACATAACATTAATACAAGTACAACATTTTACATTACGGTAGATTACAACTTACAAACACAAACGTGCATTGTAGTATCCTATTCACCGGATAAATCGCTATTCAGGCTTCGTGCAACCGGCCCCAGCTATCTATCTAGGACTAGTTTTCGATTAGGGGCCAGTACTCAGGACGCAGGGTGCTCCTTGAAGGTTGACACTATTTCAGGGCGGAGAGAGTACAGAGTCAGTGACGTAATAACAGCCCTAACACTGTACTCTCTCCGCCCGTGGAAAAGTGACTTCCTTTCTTGATCAGACTACCTCGTCAGTGAGGTTTTGTGTTCACTCGAATGTACTTAGTCCTGAAATAGTCCAGCAGTAGGTTTCACGAGCGTGTAGCAGGAGCGAGCAACAATCTTGGAATAAACTCTTGGTACATTTTCCGTTCACTTTTAATTTTTTTTTTTAGTTTTTATATCCCCTAACCCACCAAAATAATGTTGATTTTATGATCAAATGATTGCCATGGGTAAACACATCTAAGATACCATTTTTTTTCAAACACGTAAAACGTGTAATTTTAGGAACGCTCTACAAAGGGTACATTTTCCTGAATGTACCAAGTAGTTTAGTTCCTTTAGTTCCGTTTAGTTCAAGCTCCTTTGTATGTACCAGTTTTAGTTGGTTTTAAGACGGTGAAAGTAGAAAAGAGTTAATCTCACTAACGATTGAGAATCCATGCTCCTCGTTCACGTGAAATATATGGTACTTACATCTCCTCCTTCTCCAGAATCTGAATCCCATTCGTCCGTTCCCCATCCATCATCGTCACTCATCACTGTAGACAGACAGATGCATCGAAAACATGTCACCCAATATTGTACAATGAAGGAAACGTTATTAAAATTTCAATGCGCTTATTGCACAAAAAAAAAACTTATGTGGTCTACAATGGCATAAATTCACTTTGTCTTTGACACAAGTCGTTTTAAGTAACACTCCAAGATCATATAGGCTGTGTTACATCCGGAATATTCTTTGTGATATTACAAAGAATATTTTGGATGTAACACAGGCTACAGGTCATAGCGCTCGCAGGACAGTCCAAATAACCATTGTTGTCTTGAGGTTTCGGGCGTGTGTCTTATGTCATGTGTCCCATGCGACATGAATGAATTTCACGTATTTTGGTTTGAAGACTGCCACAGCGCAGCCGAAACGTCGATACTCAAAATTCATCGTCCTTCCAAACGAAAGACTTCAAATTCAGTTCAAATAATCGTTCGTGTTATGTCATCATCAAAACAACAAAACAACATTTCATCCAATCAATCTCCTACCTCCATCATCACGACTTAATGAAGAAGGTCTTTTTGTCGCCAGTTTGTGAGTTTCTTGATTATCACCGAACATTCTGTAGTTATCGTATAAAAAGGGATGGATGAATGGATGGATGGATAAATGAAGGAAGGAAGGAAGGAAGGAAGGAAGGAAGGAAGGAAAGGAAACTGAGATGAAAAGAAATTAAATGAAAGGAAAGGGAATGGAAGGGAAGGGAAGGGAAGGGAAAGGAAGGGAAGGGAAGGGAAGGGAAGGGAAGGGAAGAAATGAATGAATTTATAAGTGGACAAATAGACGAATAAACGAATGAATGAACAGTTAAATAAATAACTAAATTAATGAGTGAATAATTGGATGAATGATTGAGTGAATGAATGTTTACATTAATTATTTACTTAATCAATCAATTAAATTATTACTTTATTAATTAATCAATAAATGGATCAACCAATCAATATCCATTCAATGGATCAATGGATCAATTTAACAAAGGAAATGGGTGAGTGTTGTGAAGGAGTGAATGAATTCATTGAATAATGAAAAAATAAGAAAAAGACCGACCTGTCAAATTTTCCTCTTTTTCTTTTTTTGAACTTTTCAATCGCTTTAGATAGTTTTCTGTACAATGAGAAAATATCAATAAATACCCAATACGTTTTGTATCATAATTTATTCAAAACATTTCTTCTCAAAAACATACTTTTTACTTTCGTGTGAGATATTTAAAATCTTGATATCATGTTCGGATAAATTCTGAAAGAGAAAGAAATACAATTAAACTTGTAATATGACTGTGTAATGTTGATATTTCCTTTATTTCATCAACAAGAAATAAGACATTCTCCCTTAATGCCAAAGAAGTGCAAGCTACACAATAGAAAGGATTTGGAACAAGTAAGACACCTGGTTTTACAGAGAGCATACTCACCTTACATTGTTTATGAATTCCCACATGTTTTTAGGGTGTAATTTTACATTAGGCTATACTTAATTGCAAAAATGTTGGGACATTGACAGTTTTTTTTTCCATTTCCTTTCAAAAACTCCTCGATTTTCTTCTATACACACGTTTCCTCCCACTTCAAATCCCCCTCCACAATGCAATGTGTTTTGGTATGTTATTTGTCATTGAGGCTGTCAACAATGTGAAGGGGGGAAGGTACAACATTAAGCGATTTTCTTCTAAATTATGTTTAATGTCCCAACTAACTTTGCAACTGAGTGTAGCTACTACATGGCACATTGAAGAAAAGCCATAGCAGCAGTGCAGCATGCAGGAATGGGATTCGTACCCACTAACAATTAACCAGCTATAATTACTTTGCAATGTTAAAAAGGAAAGTCAAGAAAACAACATGTACAAATAAAATGCTCAGCTTTTACAATGCCTTTTTTTCTATAACTACCCCTGCCCACTGTTCAAAGTTGCTATGAGGGGTGTCCATGCACCATGATTCTACACCGTGGTTTAATGCTCCAGGGGGAGGAGCGTTCTGTTATGTGTAAGAATGAAATGAACTTGTATATAATAGATGTTGGAAAAAAACAACCATTTTTGTCAAAGATTGTAGAATATGCAAAGCAAACATATTCTGTCTGATCATACTTTTCACCATCACGCTGTCCTGCATTGTTCAAGGACCGCGGAGCACCCCCACCCCAACTAAATAATCATTACAGACTATAATTTTAATTTGTGTGTGTGTTGCTCTTTTGAAATTCAGTAGGAGTAAGCTATGAGTAGTTTTCAATTGGGGTGCAGTCTATCTGTCTCGTTGTGATTAAGTCCGTCAAAATGTTGGAAATTGCATTTGGTTGCAACTTCAAAATTTCAAAAGGACCCCGGCCCTAAAAACTCATACCTATGGTGGTCATTATCTCCCCAATTCAAAACTACTCCACGGTCCCTGTTGTTGGCAAGAGTTGTCCCCTTGTTTTCTTTTCTCTCAAACCAACATATCACTGACTACACCTTTCAGTGTACATATATTTACCAGTAATCCGCATCCATCAATGTTCTTCATGGCAAATCTGTCCACACAGTCGTCCATTCCCTCCTGAAATGACAACACATAAAGAGCAAATTCAGGAAAACCATGAAATAAAAACAACTCTTTACTAACAAATAGTAGCTATTTAGTAACTATTTGTCCCTATCACTCAACCAGAACGACACTATTTCTTTTGTTTGTGTTCTGGTTGAGTGCTAGTGACAAAAAGTTACTTGTAATGAGGTATTGTTTCCTTTGTATTTTCCTTTTCTTTGACTGTTATGGTTGAATGATAGCATCAAAATAGTCCTTAAATAGATACTATCATTTATTAACTAATTAGATTTTATTTCATGTGTTAGCACTCTACTTGCTAGCATTATTTTAGTTTGTTTTATTCAATGGTTTTCCTGCGTTTGCTCTATATGAGTCCTGATAACTTAAAAATTAAAGGTCTTAGGATATTTGAAAGAAAATTTAATGTTTATTTTGCTTTTTTCCCCTAATTTTGCCTGACAATTGAACACTAAACTTACAATTTTGGGAAGTTTACCTTACTACCAAAAATGTTGCGATGATTTGACATGTAACAATTCATTCATAAACATTGCACTGTTTCTTTCAGTACTTGAATTGATGAAGATTTCACACGGCAGTAATTTATATCAACTAGAACTGACAATATTAAACCTTATTAACTTGTTTTGATTTTCTTATGAGCTGATACACTCGATTAATGACAATCTGTTGCCATTTTAGCAGACAAGTATCCAATTTGGAAATACAATAATTATTGGAACAAAAATAGGAATATTTTCAATTCGTTCGTGCATGTTTTCCCCAGTTATCAAATCTTCTATGGATTGAAAATTATTACAAATTATTAAATAATGATAACAATCAGCATCTATTATTTATATGTGATTGATCTTATCCATTGTTTACATTAAAAAAATTGCTGAAATCATCATTTCATTCAAAACAATTTTTGAAATGCAATCACAAAAAGATCAAAATAAAATATCACAGTCAAATTAATAATTATTAATAGATATTTATTAATGGTAATTAATTATAGTTTATGATAAAGATAAAAAAGTGTTCAGCAATAATCATTAATAATAAGAAATTATAATCACACTCATAGTCGTTTTTGTTGCAGCAATCACATGATCTTTAATAGCAGCATTTATTCAAATTTCCACAAAAGAAATATGCAAAATAACCAAAAATGCCAAAAATTGACATGGGTCATTGACCATCAAACAAATGCTATAAAAAAAAAACTTGCAAAAAAAAAATGTAAAAGAAACCATTTTAACATTGAAATATTTAGATTATTAATATTCATTCCAATAAATAACTAATCAATAACTTATTTATGTCCTATTGAATTCGCATCCAAAGGATATGTATCGGAATGAAGCGCAAAAAAACTGATCACGCCAACAACAAAAGTTCAACAATAAATGTTTGTGATTTCTGCTTGAAAACGAACTTTATGGAGACTCAGGTTACCACTGATACGATCTACAAACTCAGTTTTGGATTCTTTATGTATTAGAGAGTTAAATTGCTAAGCTTTCCGACCGTATTTTGGAGCGAAGTCGAAGTGAATTGTCGTTTTATAGAAACTAAACTTTGCTTCGGTTCTGCGCCAGTTACAATAACAAACAAACTGAATTCAAGCCAAACTTTTACAAATTGAGAATTATTTGTTCAACTTATAGGAACTAAATCCGGAGGTTGGTAAAAATGTAGCATGAAATGGCGAATACACTCTGCATGAAGACTTCAGCTTTGCAAAGTTTCAACTGAGGTCAAATTTAGTACTCACATTTCGAAGCCATTCGCCAAGTTGTTCAACTCTCCATTCATAAACATCATCCCCCAGACGACAAGCCATGCTGTCTTGTACTAAATAAACTCCAGTTTCTAGTATATAGCTTTAAGAGGAAGAATTCTGCAATTTTATCAAGTTTCAGCGGCTTTGTATCACTAATTCCTCTATTTGGTTTCTCAGTAGCGGACCCGGAAGAACTTTGGATTTCGTCATGACCTGTGTGGGGGTGGGTGGGGGATTGGTAGTAGTCAGTGGGGTAGAGAAGGGGAAAATCTGGATATTACCCTTTTAGTACGATTAGCTGGAAAGAATGAATGAATGAAAGAAGAAATGAATGAACAAACGAACGAACGAACGAACGAACAAATGAATGAATGAATGAATGAATGAATGAATGAATAAATGAATGAATGAATGAATGAATGAATGAATGAATGAATGAATGAATGAATGAATGAATGAATGAATGAATGAATGAATGAATGAATGAATGAATGAATGAATGAATGAATGAATGAATGAATGAATATATGAATGAATGAATGAACGAATGAGCGGATGGATGGATGGATGAACGAAGGAACGAATGAATAAATGAATAGAAATTTACAAATGAGAAATTAGATATAAAATGGTTATAAGCTTGAATCATGTAATCCAAACGACTATTTTTGCTCTTACAAAGCTAAACTGAATATGCTTACATTAAAATGATGAATAAGAACAATGATACGATCAGTATAATTACTAAACTTAAACTGATACAAAATCAAGACTTGAAATAATTGGTATAGTCTGTAAGCTAGTGTGTAATTGAATGTGTGAGTTTCTTTCCGTGAATCCTGACTGGCTACAATACCGATACAGATCTATTAGATATCGGTCTAGGGGTAAAGAAAATTAACCGCTCTGTCGGCCTAAAGAGCCTTTTCTTACTTTTAGTTTACTTTTGCAACTGAATCAACAACTATATAAATAAACATGCCAAATAAACTCAACTGCAATAGTCAGCACACACGCAAACTCATTCCACAACTGTGCACAAACTTTAGAATTTCTAAACATGCTAATCGTTTCTTTTTCAGTTTTCGTCTTATTTTCTCTAGTATTCAATCTTGGAAATGGCACATCCGGGACATCAACTCCTAGGAATTCACACAATGGTTTCCATCCTTGTTTCACGTTGAAGACAAGAAGCTGATCCCGCGGAATGGAAGCCTTTACTCGATAGTTGTGCTCGAGATAGAGGGGAGATAATTCATCTCGTTGATGGTATTCATATCTGTGATGAAGTTTTCCAAATAGTTTATATATCTATCTTCCATCCTGTTGGAGTTACGGCCATGGGCAGATAGAATTCCCTTTTCCAGAGTTTCAAATTCATTTTTCCAAAAGCAGTTATACTGTCAACCCATTCTTCAACAGTGTCTCGCTCGGTGAGAATCACTTTGGCGTCTGGAAAACGTTTTTTAGCTCTTTCCAAAAGAAACAAGCAGGGGAGTCTGATCAGTCTCATCAGACGGTTTAAAAGCAGACCTGGAAAAGGTTCGAGCCATTAACGAAATGCCACCACCCACCGACAAAGAAGGATAGCTACGATTTCTTGGAACAATAAACTACTTGGATAAGTTCGTTCAACACAAGGCTGACCTGGAAGGCACAGTTTCACAGCTTATTCAAAAGTAAGCAGTTTTTACGTTGGAAGCACCCCAACAAGAAGCATTTACAAAGCTAAAAATTGTCATCACATCTGCACCAGTACTATCATACTTTGACAACAACAAAGAAACTGTACTGAATGTAGATGCAAGAAGCACGGGCCTTGGAGCAATAATCATGCAGGAAGGTAAGCCATTGCCTTTAGTTCAAAGACTTTATCTTCTTGTGAGCAGAGATATGAAAACATTGAACGAGAGTTATCACAGGCAGTCCAAGCTCATTATCTGTCAATATTTATAAAAATCATTTCAGTTTTAAATTTGAAATAAGTTAAGAATAAAAATCAAGGTCAGTCAAGAAGTATCAATAAATACAAAAAAAAGCCGTAAAAATTAAAAAAGGCTTTTTTTGTATATTGAGACTTCTTGAATGACCTTGATTTGTATTCTTAACTTATTTCAAATTTAAAACTGAAATGATTTTTATAAATATTGACAGATAATTAGCTTGGGCTGCCTGTAAAGTTATTAGCAATACTGTGGGGAGCAGAGAAATTTCATACTTATGTGTATGGACGGAGAGTGATAGTTGAAACTAATCATAAGCTCCTGGAAAGTATTTTCATGAAGCCACTAAATGAATGTCCCCCAAGATTACAAAGAATGTTGCTGAAACTAACCAATTAAGTATGATCTTCATGTCCGAACACGCACAACTCTACCAACACATCGACGCTTGTTGGTACCACAAAGCATTGAGCCTGATAGAGTAGTAAAAGCATGGAAGCACCGCCAGTTGGTCTCGAAGACGGCATATAAAGGTCGTGATTTCACACCGTTGAATGCTGGGGACAAAGTGAGTTCGATTGAATCAAGGGAAAGTTCTGCCACTATACAGAAGATGAAAAAGGTCACATTTTCAGAAGAAACAGAAGGCATCTCATTGCTGTGCCAAATGAGCAACCATTGCTTCCATCAAGCCAGAGGAGTATTCCAGAGCTACAAGTACCTTTACCACATCCGATGCAGCCTACATGTAAAGCTACACGTGTGACGCCTGATAAACCAGACAGTGTAAGAGAACATGTACCTATGGTGACTCGGTCGGGACGTGAAGTGAAGCAGCCTCAAAGACTTATTGGACACTGTTAAAGATATTGTTAGAACAATTTTTGTTTTATTTGCATAGCTTGGAACACTGACACTTTTCTTATAGAAAGGGGGAGATGGTGTAAATGTTGAACTCCCTGTGGTGACCCATGAAATACTGAGCACTAGTTGGCGTGGCAGCCATGTTGTTTTGAAGTTGAACTTGAACTACGTTTGTACTTGGAATAGCGTGTAATTATTCATTCTTTTTGATATTATAACAGTGTGAACATTTATCATTTTTAATACTACTTTTTTCGCTCCTGGAAGTATTCATCAGGGTAATAATCGTTTTAGCGATATTTCAAGAGGTAGACAATGTGCTTTTATGAGTCTCATGTGGACACCCGACTACCGATGGAATTCTTATCGAAGGCCTACCATTTATTAAAGTGTTTAAACATCCATATAACAATTGATAGAATCAATTATACCATACAGTTAAGCAACAATTACAGTTTGTAATTGTCAAAGTGTAAATTTATATTTCAATTTAACATTGATTTGTTGATTATTGGACATTCTTATTGTAGTTTGCGTGATTATTGATGTCAATTTGCAATTATCAATCAATCAGTTAATTGAATATAAAATACCATTTCAGATACTAATTTAGTTGCAAGTTAAAAGTTAACACTGCAAGTCAACACTGTCTCGCACAGTTAAGGTGACTCGACACAGTTTCGGAAAGCTACAACTAGGCTATGCAAAATTACAAATAGATTATGAAATCGTTCAACTTGACAATGTTCCTCTATCTATATTGAAACAATTTTTTCATGAAAGTTTACCTGATAAGTGAAGTTTAAAATGATGAGTATTTTGGGCAGATTCTCATTAATATTCATGAGTTATGGTGAATTCCTGAAAAACGGGTTTCGAGTTTTATCTCCGAAATTCGCCCATAGATTTTTGTCAAACTTTCATATGTCACAATATGAGTAATTTCCAAACTGGCAACGGAGTTTCAAGAATTTAAATCTGTGAATTTTTGAGAAATTATGCTTCAAAGTTTGTTTTGGTTTTTCGGACTCCGTTCAATGTACAACAAAAAATGAGGCGTAGAAAAATAACGGTTTATGTAATCATTTAAAGTTTTTACAAAAACATTGACCCATGTCTCAGGTTTATTGTAAGCAAATTTGAAAGCGTTAGCTTAAATAGTCTTTAAACTACGGCCCTACGGCTACAAAGTATATTTTACGACAACATTTGTAAATCCAACATTTTTAGTAAAGTCCGCGTTTCTCCAAAACTGGTCCATAGATTTTTATAAAACTTTCTCAAGTTCGAATTCAACCTATTCACAACAAAATACATTCCTTTTCATCTGAGTGAGGACTTTCTAAGTAGCGAAACATCAAGGATAAATACTGATAATTCAACGGATTCGCTTTTGTCCCGCACATGTCCCGAGCTGAGTAAAATCTTAATAAATCTACATAATGTCACGGTCACGCAGTCGCTGTCTGCAGCGAATCGCATTCGCACGCTTGAATTTTGCTAATAAATGATAAATAAATTCAAGCTTGGTTGTTGTCGTTGTGTTTCAAATTTTGTGGAACCACAGTTTGTTCACCGTCGTAATGACAAAAATTTTGAATTCATTTACAAGTTCTCGTTTGAAAATTTTAAATCCTAAATCTGTCGAACAAGATAATAGTCCCGCAGTTTTGCTTAGAGTGCACGCACTAAAAGTGTGCAACATTTATCACTATTTAGTAGTAAATAGCACTAATTAAACAAAAGAAAACAATAGAATAAGCATAAAATAGCACTATTTAGTGGTATCTTTATTTCCTTTTTTGACGGAATAGATTAGCTTTTACGCACTTTTTGTAAATAAAAAAAGCTGCTTGGATGCGATTCGCTGCAGACACCGACTGCGTGACCGTGACATTATGTAAATTTATTAAGATTTTACTCAGCTCGGGACATGTGCGGGACAAAAGCCGAGTCCGTTGAATTATCAGTATTTATCCTTGATGTTTCGCTACTTAGAAAGTCCTCACTCAGATGAAAAGGAATGTATTTTGTTGTGAATAGGTTGAATTCGAACTTGAGAAAGTTTTATAAAAATCTATGGACCAGTTTTGGAGAAACGCGGATTTTACTAAAAATGTTGGATTTACAAATGTTGTCGTAAAATACACTTTTTAGCCGTAGAGCCGTAGTTTAAAGACTATTTAAGCTAACGCTTTCAAATTTGCTTACAATAAACCTGAGACATGGGTCAATGTTTTTGTAAAAACTTTAAATGATTACATAAACCGTTATTTTTCTACGCCTCATTTTTTGTTGTACATTGAACGGAGTCCGAAAAACCAAAACAAACTTTGAAGCATAATTTCTCAAAAATTCCCAGATTTAAATTCTTGAAACTCCGTTGCCAGTTCGGAAATTACTCATATTGTGACATATGAAAGTTTGACAAAAATCTATGGGCGAATTTCGGAGATAAAACTCGAAATCCGTTTTTCAGGAATTCTCCATAACTCATGAATATTAATGAGAATCTGCCCAAAATACCCATCATTTTAAACTTCACTTATTAGGTAAACTTTCATGAAAAAATTGTTTCAATATAGATAGAGGAACATTGTCAAGTTGAACGATTTCATAATCTATTTGTAATTTTGCAGAGCCTAGTTGTAGCTTTCCGAAACTGTGCTAGTCGCTATATATCGTCATTTTCTCCCAATAAAGTGATGTCTTTATATAAGAGCCAGACACATGCAGTCAATTATTGTCAATCTAAACTAAGCAATGACATTGAGAAGAATCCAGGTCCTACTAATTCTACATTGTATGTTGATCCTAGCAAGACAATAACAGCACCATATAGTCAAGGCAATGTTGCCATATTTGGACAGAATGCAGGACAGCAATGTGTTGCAATGAGTTTATGTTCTCTGATTTATAATAATAAACATGGTATCAATTCATCTAATGATCTTGTGTCCATAATGAATATTGGAAATCAGTTGTATTCAAGGTTGTCTCAATATGAGTTTAAACAAATATGTCACAGCAGATGAATTGCCAAAAGCTGTAAATATGTGTGTAAAAAAAGTCAAGTTAGCTTTTTGTAATAATACAGGCATACATGGAGTTTTGCTGGACACATACGAAAGCAAGGTCATTGTCTCAGATAACATTAAAACAATTATAGTGAAAATACTGGGTTTGTGATGTCATTTTCATCATATTCTATTAGTTGTATTTTTAAACCTACAAAAATATCAAAATACATGTATTGTCTGGTGGCTTACAATGAAACTAAATCATACCAAGCTGAATATATCAAAAATATTAACTGCACAGATTCAGTTGTGTTTTCACTGTGTACCAGTGACTGATTCCCCCAGGGAGTGGCCCAGCATTGGCAAGTATGCCGGGAGATAGTGGCGTTTTGGGTGTGTCAATGAGGCCATAAATAAATTTCCTCTAATTAAGGAATCCCCAAATCCAAAATTTCACAAAATTTTGCCCCCCAGCGAAACTAAATTGTCACGATCAGTCATTTATAGTATTTGAGGTGATTTCATAGCATATGACTTTTGAAAATATACTGTATGTAATTGACCAAAGATACACCAGAATTCGCATAAAATAACAGTATATTTTTGGTGATCTTTCTATCGCTTTTCTTTCGCTACACAAAGTTTGTCTCAGGTGGCATAGATCAGTAGCAATTTTCAAAAAGAAGCCCGAGTGCACGCAGTTATGCGTCTAGTTTTGATTACTTTGCTTTTATTGAAGTTTTTTTTTACAATTCATATTTTTGAAAACAACTATTAGACGTTAAGAAAAAAATAAAAATAAAAACAAAAAACTGATAAAAATAGCAGAAAAAAAAAATATATATATATATATATATAAACTGCCGCAACCATTCAAAATTAAGATTTTAGGACCTTTGGCCGTTCGAGTCCAGTTCCAGTCCAGTTTCGATCCAGTTTATGCCAGTACGTATTTTAAAACGTGCAACTCAGGCATATCCATATGACTTAACCAGTCTAGCTAAAACTTAAACTCCCAAAAGAAACTAAAACAAAAAAAAAAACAAAAAAAAACAAAAAGACATGAGGATAATTTGTGCAGGATTAGGAAAAACTGGCACAACTTCACTTGCTGCAGCTCTTAGAACCCTTGGCTTTACCGTTCATGACTTAATCGAACAGTTTGAACATCACATCGACGAGTATTTGGAAGCGCTCGACGGTAAAATGCCTGACTTTGCCGCCATGTACAAGGATGTCGATGCAATTTTTTTTATTTTTTTTTATTTAGTGATTCACCCGAAGGTGGGTATAAACACAATAGGACTCTAAGTCCCCTCCGAGGTATTTACACCCTTAATTCCAACCCCTAAATAAAATTGAACCCTAACCCAACCCACAAATAACTGACAACCCGTGTTGTCTCTTTTGGAAAGAGATGCACGACAGCTTCCCTGAAGCTAAAGTGATCTTAACGGAGCGAGATAGTGTCGATGTATGGGTAGACAGTAAAGTTGTATTTGGGGATCGTGCTTTCCAACTTATGAAAAGAGAATTTCAACTACAAATGTTGTTAACTCCAACAGGACGTAAGATTGAGAAACTAATTAGAAAGTTTCAGCGATATTCTAAGAATAATCAAGCAGATAAACTAGCTTCAGTCTATCTCGAACACAACTCGCGAGTAAAGGCTTTGATTCCGCGGGATCAGCTTCTCGTCTTTAACGTGAAACAAGGGTGGGAGCCATTGTGTGAATTCCTAGGAGTTGATGTCCCGGATGTGCCATTTCCAAGACTGAATACAAGAGAAAATTGCAAGAGAGAAATGGGAGACATGTTCAAGAATTCTCAGTTTGGTAGGCTTCTGTGGCGCGAGCTTGTTTTCGTTCTTGCTATTGTTTTCGCTCTGCTTGGGATTTTCGTTTTCACCATTCTTAATTTGTAGACCGTTACGGCGTCCAACTGTTAAAGAGCTAAAGCACATAATTTTAATCAATTTAGTAATTATTTCTTATTTTCTCTACAAACTATATGTCACGTCATTTACAGGATAAGTTTTTGCAAGAATATCACAAACCACGATAGTTTTAAAAGATAATAGATCATGTGCTAGTCGTATGATCAGAACATGTAATAACGCATAATTTAGTCAGCATAAATAGAAGCTACATGTAAATCACAGATATATAGATATAAATTTTACACACAATTCAGAGACGGTGAGACTGAGCTGGGCAAGTCCCGGTCAAGGTGGACAACAGCCAAGTTTGGAAGTCCTACTCAAAGCTGCGCCTCTTCCACTGGGGCTAGAATGACGGTCATATCGCAAGTGCGACCTCAGCGGTATTTCCCATGGTGACGTACTACGAACACTTTTCTTCTTAGTATAATTTTTGCAGTGACGTTGGTAGATATATATAACCACTTCTGCCTCAATATTAGGTATATTAAACGTTTTTAAAATTGCTTCATTAATGGAAAAAGACTCCATTCAGAAAGTTTGATAAGTCAAACATTCCCGCGTAACCAACCGGAAGTAAAAAGATATTGTGTTCATACGCTGAATGGCTTTTACACTATCCCATAGATCTTAGCCGCATTAGAAAGCAGGTGTTGTGAGCTATATTTTGATATCAAATATGGCCGGTTTCTTTCAAAAAGTAATGCAAAAATGGATTTTTTTCTTTCAAAACATGAAGATCACGAAAGGTCTTTACACATAAGATGGATGGATTAGCACTTTGGCAATAATATACGGTTTTCTCGTACAAAAAGGACGCTGTTGATCGACGGCATTGGAAGCACGAATAGACTTAATGTGATGAACAAGACATATACTTTAAGGATGGAACTCGGCAAAATAGCTCCTTTCAAAGGAATATGGTCCAGAAACATTGTAATAATACAACTCTTCACTGATATTTCTTGTTCAGCATAGCGGCAAAAGGGGACAGACACTCTCAAATTTTAAGGTACAATTGGACGTTGAAATCCACATAGCATTGAATTGAAATTCATTGGATAAGATTTATCGTTTAACTCCCGAGGAAAAAGTAACTCGGCAAGTACTCCAACTCTACAATAAAGTAGCTTTATTTGCAAATACATTTTCTAGTTCAAACATTTCTTTATCAGAGCAGAGGCCATTTTTTTTGAAGGGTGCGCATTAACATATGACCGGCATTCTAGCCCATGCCAGAGATGCTCAACCTAGTTCCACTGTCAGAAGAATCAATAAAGAACAAGACTCTACCACCACAGAATATAGTCCTCGCATAACACAACCACAGGCGGACGAGGCCAATTCCCTGTGGCTTATTAATCGGGTCGCGAGTTCGATCGAGCCCCATAGAAATCATTAAAAAACATTTTCAGTCTTTCTTTCTTTTCTTCTCCTTCTTTAGATAAAACTAGACGCCATGTAGGTGTTTACTCGGGGTACCTTATAGATTCTTCTGAAGCAGTTTTATGATGCTTTCACATGGAATTATTCGGTATCAATGATATGTCGTATATGTTGCCAGTAGACAAGGCATTAGTTTACCTGCGCATGCGCTGAACTGCTGAGCCTAACAATGGTATGGCGGGCTCCTCACAGGAATGACGCGCACAAAGCCTATATTATCAAAGTCAATGCCGTTGAGAAGGAGAATTCAGATGATTTTGAGAACACTGAGAACAATGGGAACGATTCACATGCCTATTTTGGATCTGTTGAATTTGAACGTGTACTGAAAACTGGTAACACAAGTAAAAGCCTACCGGATTACTCTTGTCATTGAAGGAAAGGAAGTCACAAAGCAGATGCCGGCGCAGATGCAACAGTAATACCGTATAGTTTATACAAGAGGCTCACTCCGACGAATTCACCAACCATTAAAGGGATGGCTAGCAACGAAAACAGTCCATCCAGCTGGTTCCGTCCGCCTCTACACTCAATACAGAAATCGAAAAGTTGACCTTTTAGTTGTTGTGGTTCATAGAGAATTCACACCATAACTGAGCTGCGAAGCATGTCTAGATTTGGAAGTCCTGAAGTTCATGAACGTAGAACTGATTGACAAGTTATTATTTACAGTTGAAAACAACACAGAGAAGAAGAAAGACATGTCGATTTCTGACGACCCAGTGCTGAGTGAGTTTAAAGATTGTTTTAGTCATAAACCAGGAACCTTGCCGACCAAAGTTCATTTGGAGATTGATACATCCATCTCACCTGTAATCCACCCTCCTCGCAAAATACCAGTTGCACTTCTTGATGAGCCAACAAAAACGAAACTGAAAGAGATGGAAGAAGATGGGATCATCGTGAAAGAGGATGAACATACACCCTGGGTGTCTTCAATGTTAGTGGTTGACAAACGAAAAGCAGAAGAGCGATGCAGTCCACCAACAAAGGACACTGTGAGAATATGCATAGACCCCAGAGACCTAAACAAAGCGTTGAAAAGACAAAAAAAAAACATTAGATGGAGGTAGCTGATTTGCAAGGCTTGAACCAATATTAGTAAAAAAATTAGAAAATTTATTGGCAATATAAGTAATATATACAATATGAGCGGCCGATCTGCATGGAATATACAATGTCGAGCCGAAGGCGAGACATTTTATATTCCATACAGATCGGACGCGAATATTGTATATTACTTATGAAATGTTTAGATTAATATTTTTGAAATTAGATTTAATTTGGCCGAGATATTTCAAGATAAACCTTATGCAAATCAGGACGATTTCTGTATCAAATATGCAGATGCCTTCACGGTAGTGATTTTTCATTGTTCTGGGTTCATTAATGCTCTAGTGCTAATGATCAGACGGTAATGGTTCGATTCCCGCACATTGTAGATTTTTTTTTTCTTCTTCTTCTTTTGTTAATCTATCTGTTTATGTTTTCTTCTTGACAAGATGTTTTCAAAAATACCAAGAAACCAAATTTTTATTTTCTGCTAACATATATTGAAATCAAACGAGATTTATAATAAATATGTACTAACAGAAAAGTTTTTTGGTGGTTATTGTTTTTAAGGGTTAGAGTAAAGAGCTTGTCAATATTTATCGCTGTTATCTTGTGCTATTTATTGACAACAACTTTGTTTTTCTTCACAAATGAAATGCTTGCTGATTGCATTTGACAATCTCAACGTTTTTGAAGAGCTGTCTTTTAATGATAGTGTTTTAATTTTTTGCGTATAAAAATAGAAGAGAAGCCCGAGTTCACGCAGCCATGCGTCTAGTCTATTTATAATGTTATTTAGTAGTGTCCAAGTTTCTCTCAGGTTGCCTTTTGCAGCCTCAAATTTATGATCATAATATTTTTTTTTAGCTATTCTCAGAAGATTATTTCATTCATTTTTATATTAGTTATACAGATGGTTAGTAATCTCGCTTCGATTATTGAGGAACTTTTATAAAGAGCCGACTTGTTCTTGATTGAAGTGAGCAGTCCTTGAGAAATCCAAAGTTTGGTAATTTATTTTGCCCTTTTTCTACTTAATTCTTTAAGAGGAAAACTTATGTTGTACATATTATTCAATTACATGAAATTAAACAAAACAAAGCGAAAAAAAGAAATTAAAATTTTCTATCATTTTCGTATATTATCATTTTCAAAGTATGCAAACGATCGGCAGTCCTTAGTCTACTCCATATTTTGAACTATTGCACGATAGAGTGCACGCTCTAAAAGTGTGCAACATAAATACCACTAAATATTGCTATTGTATGCTAATTCTAATGTTCTTTTTTTAATTAATGCTATTTACTACTAAATATTGACAACTGTTGCACACATTTAGTGTTTACAGTCTTAATATATCTTATTAACTCATATATCATTGAGTGTCGCTACGCCGGCGTCGTGGTTTCCTACGCCTCTCTCGTGTTCTCTCAACATCCCGCGTGTTTTGATCAGAGTATCAGTTTGGACGCGAATATTGTATGTTACTTATCAATTGTCTAAATTTAATGCTGCTAATCTAGATCGAGAATGTTGAAATTAGATGTCATTTGGTCAATATATTTCAAGCAAATCAGGATGAACTCTGTATCTGATAATCAAATGACTTCACGGTAGTGATTTTGTATTGTTTTGGGTTCAAGAATTATTAATAAATTTTACAATGTAATGCAATGCAATGTAATGTATTGTAATGTAGTTTCACCAAATGTCTCAATGCACTTTACAATCTTTGATATTTATACTATGTAATCCGGTTTTACAAGCATGAGGTTGATTAGTAGTTAGTATGTATTATTGTAGGTCTATCACCGACCATGGTCGTGACCTGCGTCTTCAGTCGTTCTTTTATGTCCCCCTGTTATTAGTTAATGTGAAAGTGTGGCGAGACGGGACCTCCAGTTTATTGTCCTTATCCGAGAAGACGAGAAGCACATTATCTCAAATTATTTAAAAACCCTGAGTGATTGACCGGCTGAGGGTTCGAACCCGCAGCCTCCCGGTTAACAGCCAACGCTCTCCCAACTGAGCTAACTGTCAATAAGCCTGAAGCATGCTGACGTTTTACCCCCTTCTATATACCAGAATCCTTTTCACATTGCTTTTGTTCACTAATTATGACTATTGTTTCTGTATTCTCGAGGGAATACAAAATATGAATATGAAAGAATTTTAAAAATATTATGGTAAAGAGACGGGATAAAACGTCATCACGCTTTAGGGCTATTCTACGGTCGAAGACGACAAAGAAAGGCGAGAGCTTTGTATTCCACAGGAAGCCCATGTAATGACTACACTACACTTGATGTACGAGGCCTTTGACACAATATCTGTGTCGTCTACCGATACTCGAGTCGATGTGTGCTATTCGCAAATAGATGAAAAACATGCAGCTTATTTGCGCAGGACAAGCAAAAACTGGAACAAAATCTTTAGCTGCAGCTTTAAGGATTCTTGGCTTCAATGTTCATGATTTTTTTGAACATATTGAGTACCATATAGAGGAGTATTTGGAAGCTTTCGAAGGCAAAATGCCTGACTTTGTTTCCATGTACAAGGACGTTGATGCAACGACTGATACTCCTTCGTGTGTCTTTTGGAAAGAGCTGAAGGACAGCTTTCCTCAAGCCAAAGTTATTCTAACTGAGCGAGACAGTGTCGAGACATGGGTCGATAGCAAATTGGAGAATGGCAGACTTAATGATGAGCTTATGAAAATGAGATTCGATTTATTTTACGTGGAAACAGTCCTCACTCCAACGGGTCGAAAGTTAAGACGATTTATGGAAAAACTAAAGCAAAAATTTGGGAACAATCAACCCGATAAACAATCTTCGATCTATCTCGAGCACAACTTGCGGGTCAAGGCTTCCGTCCCGCGGGATGAACTTCTCGTCTTTAACGTGAAAGAAGGATGGAAGCCATTGTGTGTATTCCTAGGAGTTGATGTCCCGGATGTGCCATTTCCAAGGTTGAATGAACGAGAAGATCTGAATGAGATGGGGTTAACAAACGTTTTTCAACAGTCATCAGTCGGTAGAAAATTGTGGAATGAGCTTGTTATTGAACTCACGATTACTTTCGTAGTGTTAGGCTTTTTGATTTTTGTTTTAGCATTATGATATGGTAATTAGCTGCTTAAAAGAGCAGAAGTAGTATTTAGAAAATCCGATGTTTTATGGGCAGAGACACAAGCTGGTGCCGAGAATGAGATGGGGTTAACAAACGTTTTTCAACAGTCATCAGTCGGTAGAAAATTGTGGAATGAGCTTGTTATTGAACTCACGATTACTTTCGTAGTGTTAGGCTTTTTGATTTTTGTTTTAGCATTATGATATGGTAATTAGCTGCTTAAAAGAGCAGAAGTAGTATTTAGAAAATCCGATGTTTTATGGGCAGAGACACAAGCTGGTGCCGCGTACCATAATAGCGCTGATTTCAAGATTTCAAGATTTCAACTTTATTCTCACTGACTTCTATTCAATATATACAATACTTAGATATAGCAAATAAACATTCAATAAATTACAAAAGGAGAATAAATTTCCATAATTAATTAGTGAAGGGTAATTAAAGTAGCTAAGGCTTTCGAGTTAATTACCCCTAAAACATAAAACACGAATTCGAATTTTATAAATTGCTTCCAAAGCTCCATACTTACGTTTATTAAGTGACTTGCTTTGAAAATCACTCATTACTTATTCATGAGTTTTAAGGTAAACAAATCACCCCGTGATCCATGATTTAAGGGAACATTAGATTATTGTCGCTTTACTATTTTTAAAATATAGATCACTTTGGGGGTTAGACAATTTTGCCACATGAAGTACCATGCATGTATCTCCTCTTTCTACTTTACTCTTTCAGTTTCAGTGAGTTCAGTGAGAGAGACGTGGTGGCCTAGTGGTTAGGGCATCGGACTTCGGGTCCACTGGGTTCGATTCCCAGACCGGGCGATCACGTTGTGTCCTTAGGCAAGATACTTTACTCTCTCAGTGCCTCGTCTTCTCGGATAGCGAAGTAAAGCCGGAGGTCCCGTCTGCCTTCGCTCTGACTATGTTATAAGGTGGACGTAAAAGAACCGCTGAGGACGTAAATCTCTGACAGTGACCACACTTACCCGGGGGGGTACTCCCTTCAGATCTGGGTAGGGGTGTTCCGCTGGGATCTTGTAGGGGTTATCCTGTTTATGACAAAAAATACCTAACTTCCATACCCTGTTTATGACAAATTACAATTGTTTACAAACATTATATGATTTGTATAAATATAACAATTCAGACGATCGTGCTGCTCTTGTCAACGATCTTATTTCTGCCAATTTCCTAATAATTTTTCTCATTTTTTGGGCCCTGAGTATGACAGGAAGTTTGGATTAAATCGGAGATAGAGTATAATTGGATACCCTGCTCATGACAACAAGGTCGAAAAACCATACCCTGTTCAGCGGATCATCCCCGTATAGTCGATATAGGGTAGTACCCCCCCCCCCCCGGGCACACTCAGTATCTGTCACACATCAAGTCTGAGAGCGAGTTATAAGCGACAGAACCGACTCCCCTGGGATTCTAGGGAGTCAGACACGCACACAGACAAGCACACAGGCAGCTAGAGATTGGTATTTTGCATTACAGCGCAAATCAGTGAATTGTGTAAAATTATGTACAAACGCATACTACAGCTGTCTGACTGCACACTTTTGAAGTGAATGTATTCTTAAAACGGTTCGTCTTGTATATTGGTGACAAATGATCTCTTATTTCTGGTATAGACTCTCGATAGACTCTCTCATTGTTCACCAAAACATCAAGGTTAAACTCCACGAAGGCTAACTCGATAACTTCGCAGTTTTTTTAGTCTTTAGGCACTACTCCACTTCACTGTAAATGAACGAATCACACAATAATGATGATTTTTTTAATTTTTGTATCATTTGAAAGATCGTCTTTAGGTCTATAGTTTCCATCGGAAATGAAATGCTGCGAGATGTTTTTGCAAAGCTAAAATATTGGTTTGTCTGGTAATGTGATAAATTGAAATGTGAATGCAGTAATTAAGAAGTGTAGATGATATAGGTACACCAATGACTCAAGGGATGGATGGCTTGCAAATAGTGTAACAGCTATAATTGATAAATAAGATATCCAAAGTATTGTAGTGCTAAGAGTATACTTATTGTATCTGTAATATAAATGCCACAAGTTTGTACAATTTGTACAAAGTATAGCAGTCTAGCTAGACAATAGAAAGCAAAGTCAATAAATGTACTCTATGTTGGAATGAATGTACACATCTGATAATTGTAAAACTTTGTTCCGTTATTGATATATACAATAATTTAAACAGTAATAACAATACTTGTCATCAACAAATTCCGGCTATTTGAATGAGTTAGAGTTTATGTAAATTATCATATTAAAAACAGTTTAAAAAAAAGAGATCATGAGAGATTGCAACAAAATGTTTATGAATGTGATAAAATGTCAAGTATTTTGTGTTTTTACATGAGGTAGTAAATTCAGGACAATAAATTGGTTTAAATGGGTTGCTAACAAATCCTGTCAGAATGTGGCTTAACTTGTGTCACATGAGTCGAACAAAAGCTTTAGCAGTAAAGCAATTCTACTAAATAATAAAGCCAGTTTATATAATACAATTTCTTTACTAAACAGAACTTTTACTTCATATATGTCTTGAGCTAGCTCTAATAAAACATGCTTGCAGTATTGTACTTTTTAGTGATATAACTGAACATTAATTTCCGTGCTTTGAGTTTGTGAACATATTTTCATGTATTTTGCAGTTGTAATGATTTATCACTCGGCTATAGACATTTACATGCCAATATCCTATAAGCAACTGAATTGAGTTCGAGAACGTGTTTAATTATCACTGAGGATATTGTGATGTCTGCACAGTTGTACAAAATGTACAAATAATCAAGCGAGCATGCAATAATGTTCAACATCTGCAGAGCTTCCTACTACACAGCAAACCTATTATCTGTCAACAGCCCTAACCTATTCATACCAGGAAATAATCTGACTTAATCCGGTATAATCTTGTTACTCCTCAAAAACACCTTTTGCTTTATTTCTCAAAATGACAATCTCTTTCCAACTTTCCAAAACTCCAAGTCAAAAACTATTCAATCGATTTTTGTGAAACTTTTGTAGCCTGTTGTCAGATAGCTGACCTAAAGTTTAATGTCTGCGATTTTTTTTCAATTTCATTCAAAAGTTATGGCCACTTTTACAAAGACACAAAAGGAATTTGTGCACATCAATATTTTCTATTCTGTAAAAAATAAAATGGTCGCTCGTATGAAAAATCGCAGACACAGTTGTTTAGACCAATATACGATAAAAACAATGCAGTGTGATTGAGATTCTATAGTGAATTGTTCCTGACTTGGAGTTCATTTTATAAAGTTGGATTTTTTTTCTTTACAAAAAAAAACAAAAAAAAAAAAACAAAAAACAAAAACACTATATCTCATTTAAAAAAAAAGATTTTGTTTCTATTTAAAGGTTTTTCATCGTAATCTACAACTATTAAGCTTATTTTAGACTAAAAGATAAACTATGACTCAGGGCCCCCTAGGGGGGTACTCCGAGTAAAAAGCTCATCACTAGAAGTATCCCTAAAGTTTGAAGTAAATAGCTTGTAAACCGATGAAGATATAATTTTTAAATTCGGTTGACTTTTTTGCAAATAAAGGTACGTGTTTTGCGACGAAAATGAGACTCGCGTACGTCGATGCAAGCTTACATTTATAAAAATATGTAGTTTAAAAAAATAAAAAATCTTTGTCTACCTAATCAAATTAACTAGAATGCTTTATCTGCTACACTACTTAACTATAATAATAAAAACAAAAATGATTGATTGATTGATTGATTGATTGATTGATTGATTGATTGATTGATTGATTGATTGATTGATTGATTGATTGATTGATTGATTGATTGATTGATTTGTGTGGTCTATTGGTCTAATACAAACTAACAAACAGGTAAACCAATATACCTAAAACCACAACACCGATCGTGACCAGAGCAAAAAGCTCATTCCGTAACTTCCTACCAAACTCTGAATGTTTCAACATGCTGTCCATTTCATTTCCAGCATCTTCTCTTTTATTCAGTCTTGGAAATGGCACATCCGGGACATCAACTCCTAGGAATTCACACAATGGCTCCCATCCTTGTTTCACGTTAAAGACGAGAAGCTGATCCCGCGGGATGGAAGCTTTGACCTGCGAGTTGTGTTCCAGATAAATTGGAGGTAGCTTATCGGGTTGATCACCAGCAAACTTCCCTTGAATTATCTTTCCCCCTACTAGCTTCATCGTCTTCCGGCCTGTAGGAGTCAGATACATTAGAAAGTAGATTAAGTTGGCCCCAAATTTGAACTGTTCGCCAACTCGTTTACCATATTCGACTTTGCTTTCGACCCATTTCTCAACATTATCTCGCTCAGTCAAGATTACTTTGGCTTGAGGAAAGCTTTCCTTTAGTTCTTTCCAAAAGAAACACGGAGGAGTGTCCGTTACGGCATCAATGTCTTTGTACATAGTGACAAAGTCTGGTATTTTACCATCGAAAGCTTCCAAATACTCGTCCAAATGATATCCAACATGTTCGATAAAATCGTGTACAGTAAAGCCAAGAATTCTCAAAGCTGCAGCTAACGAAGTTGTACCAGTTTTAGCTAGACCAGCACCAATGATCTTCATGATTCTAGCTTGTTTTCAGTAGAAAAAAGCAAGAGAACTATAATTTCATGTTGCATGCAAAGGTTCACTCACTGTAATGAATATATTAATCACAGGCAGTCCAAGATATTACTCAGTGTTATTGAATGACATGAAAATATAAAACGATTAATATTGTTCAACTGAATTGAAAGGGTCATATTTTCCTTACTTAAAAGATTGCAAAATATTTTGAAATAAAGCCTATCTATGATATGGTGTGATATAATACTATTCATGTAACCTATAAGTATTTTGTCTTTTATTACTGGCCAAGTGAAACTCGTCCGAATGGCTTCTTGGGTTGCCTGTAATTGACACCGCTTGGCTGAACAAATGACGTCATCATAAGCTGAACTTTGTTCTTCTTAAAAATACTTTTCGTAAAGCACACAAAAACACGCTATCTTGAAAAATGCATTGCTTAGTCTTAATAAGCACTTTTGGCTACTGCAAAGCATACAATATATAATTTCAAATGTTGCGAAAATTATTGAGGGTTTAAATGGGACTAATAAAATTAGCCTTATTTTGGACTGGGAAAATGCTACTTGGATGTACAGAGATTGGGATTTGTGGACTTATGTCCAAAGGAATGGGATTCACAGCCATAGAAGAGAATGTGTTTTGCATTTTTATGTCTCTGGAAAATACTAAAAACGAAATTCAGAAACAATGAAAATTACGCAGTCTAAGAGTGCATGTGGCTAGTGCAAGAACTACAGACATATGCATGATTCAAAAATGTATTTAATTGAAATTTTCAAATCTGCATTTAACTGACAAATTGTATATGAATCAATCTATCAAGAATAAACAAATCAATGATCATATCTCTCTATTATAACTGTAATAATAACAAATTTAATGATCATATATATAGTTATTATTAAGAAATGATCATATGGCTGTGAACAATAAGAACAATAGATAGTATGGCCCGCACCACAGGTAGCTCAGACTCATTATCTCTGGCTATGGCTGGCCTATGACGCGTGCAGTACCTGATGGGGTCCAGGAACGTCCAGGGAGAGGTTTTCTTAGTTCATTTTCTCTTTAAAAGAAACTAAAAAAACATTTGTGCAGGATTCAGCAAAAACTGGCACAGCTCCCCTTGCTGCAGCTCTAAGAATCCTTGGGTTTACTGTTTACTGTATCCAACAATGTGAATATAATAAGAAAGAGTATTTGGGAGCGCTCGACGATAAAAATGCGTGACTTTGTTGCCATGTATGATATACATGTATGAGTTTCATTTTATATCTTGCATATTGAATCAACTAGCGCACCGCTATAAAAGCATGCTAAAAAACTGTCAAGACAAAAAAAACAAGTTCTTGTATAAATGTACATATTCAGTTATAAATACCCTTTTAGCCAGCCTACATAATACTGATTTATACTTTTGAATGAATGCATGTTTCGACTTTTAGAAATGATCAAGATCTAAACCAATACTCAATATTCATTGAAGGTTTAGCTGTTATTTCGTCATATGCCATTGATAAGTTTATCTGAACGGAAAGCTGTCATAAGAACCGTAAGGTTGCAAAAACAAACGAACGAACGAACAAACGAACGAACAAACAAACAAATAAACAGATAAACAAACAATCAAGCAGACAAACAAACACACAAACGAACAAACAATCAAAAAGAAAAAACAATCAAGCAGACAAACAAACAAGCAAATAAACAGACAGACAGACAGACAAACAACTTAAACAATGAAACAAACAAAATCATAGCCAACCAAACAAAGCAAAAAATAAATATTCATTCATTTTTCATTTAATTTAATTTGTTCCGGTTCGTCCGGGTTTTATATATTTCAGTTGTATTATCAGTCATGCTATTCTTAATAATGATAAACTAGAACGGATTATTTTAATCATCTATGGTCAAATTAAATTTGAGAGCTATCGAATGAAACGTTTATTTTTTTTAAAATAAGCAAATAAAAATGTGAAAAATAAATGAAAATTTAATTCTAACCTGTTTCATGACTTTATCAAAACACACATCAACATCATGTCGCTCATTTGGTCGGGTTTCCCTTAAAGGTTTCTCTTCACTACTAATCAATATTTCTTAACAAAGAAACAAAATTTCTCAACAAACAAACAAAAGATACTATTTTGAAAAATATTGCGCCTTATAATGCTTTTTGTGTGTTTACATGAGAAATATTTTACAAACATATGTGACAAACAGGAAAGACCGTTGTCAACCAAATGAATTTAAATATGGAGTTCGTGAGTCTCCACGAAGATATGACGTCAATGCTTGTTGCCGTGTGCCTTTGAATGAATTTTCATATCGAAGTTGACCTCACCGTGGTATAAAATCACTTGATGATGATTCAATTAGTCAGTTAGAGAGATCACACGCTATCCGAACGCAACGAACCTGCTTGACAAACATTGGGTTTTTTAGAGTCGAATTTATTTAACAAAATGGTAAGCTACAACTAGAAATTTAGGCGCGAAATCAATCCATTTTTTGGAAGTCATTTTAAATAGCATTTTTAGCCAATTCGTTTACCAGAACGAGTTTTGACGTTGTCGTTGTGTTTTCTTTTTTGTTTGTAAAATATTAGAAGTTTGTGACTCACTCAAATTCATTATTAAAGCAGATAGCAATCGCAGTCGCTTGCGGCCGGAGTCAAACACTGCGTTCTTTTAGCTCGATTTTTCCCCAATAATGCAATTACATTGAATTTAACATTGCAATTTTTCTGTCTAGGAATATTTGACATTACCGATAAAGCCTTTATATTCTGGAAATAGTTCTCCCAAAAGACCACGCCGAGGATCTGGACAAAACGTAAAAAGTTTGCATATTGCTGTTTTAGGCAGAGATGGAGTAGGAAAGTCAGGTTAGAAACATGATTTTCTTGCCTTAGAAAAGACTTATTTTACAAAAATGTTTTTTGACTCCGAATCAGTTATTTTAGGTAATACATAGCAATATTAGAGATAAGAATTATTACGTTTGACATCAAAACAAAAAGCGTTGTTTTCCATATTAATCTTGCTGCTCTTGGTATGGCTCATGTATTTTGGCCTTAAACTCAAAACTTTGCTTCATAGTGATGAACTTTTAAGCATTAAAATGTTGTCTTTTTTTTATTATTGTTTTCCTTTGCGCTGCTTTCGTTTATTTACGAATTCAATTTACGCCCAAATTATATCAAGAATGTAACTTCATAATTTACTAGTACTTATCGCGATCTTTTGGTTTTGTTTTTGGCATCAGGTAATGTTCTTGGTTTTGTCCATCAACTAACAGTTCAAGCTTTTTTAGCTGTCTTTAGTCATGTAAAGTGTTTTCACTGACGTACAAAAAAAATGTCAAAATCCAATTAGCTTGGACCGTAATCATTATCATATCCTTAAAAGCAGAGATATAAAGATCACGAGCGTACATCTGCAAGGTCAAACTTATAGAAATATACTCTTCACATATGTGCAACTCTTGTCATCAAAATATTAACAAAGCCACTTGAATGTTATGTTTGAAAAATGTAGAAAATGATTGTCACATAGATGAAGAGTTGGATCGGAGAGCTCTGTTTTTGACGAAAAAAAAACAGGATTCTATAAAACTAGTACTGCAATTATGGAAGTTTTAAGGATGATGAAATAACTCACTATATGGTTTTTTTTTTACAATTTTTTTCAGATATCATTTCTTAAAACCAACCATGTTAAATCATATTCACAGTTTGTCATCTAAAGAGCATAGATCGCTAACTTTTGAAAATCGAATTTGGTTTGCGGTACACCTTTCATTTCATTTTGTTTATCTTTTCCCACAGCGTACTTTATACATAACAAATAGTTTTCCATTGATACAGTTTGGATTTAATCCATTTTGTAGAACTGAAGTGCCTCCCTTTGCGCGTTTCTCTTCTCTTCTCTTCTCTTCTCTTCTCTTCTCTTCGCTTCTCTTCTCTTCTCTTCTCTTCTCTTCTCTTCTCTTCTCTTTTCTTCTCTTCTCTTCTCTTCTCTTCTCTTCTTTTGTTAACGATTGTTTACGTGACTGTTTAGAAATACTACCTATGGAGGCTTTATATTCTATTATTCTTCGCCAATAATTACTTTAAGTTATAAGGAGACTTAAATGGCTTTGCTGGACATTAAAATGGCTTTCTCATAGTGGGCATTGAAATGGCTTTATCACTTTGCACTGAAATAGCTTTTTATGAACATAAAAATAGCTTTTCAATTGTAATTTCTTTATTTCAAAAAAATCAGTCGCTTTTCTCGAAATTCAAAACATCTAAATTTGATTTCATAATTTTGATTTCACATTTCTGATCAGAAAATTTTAAAATATTGAATTCCGTGCATATTAACTCAAGGAAATTTTGTTTACAAAATATTTCACCTTCAAACTGTTGTCATTTATTTATGTAATTTTGTCTACAACTCCAAAGACTATCGTGAAATACATCAAAACTTAGAGTCATTAATATTTATATCTCGCGCTCTGTTCAAATGTTATCAACAGTTTTAAACTTTCCTTGTCATGTAACTGGATCGCCAGATATTGCTCAAGGGTTGAGATGAGATTCTTCTTCCGCGAGGATATTGTGATGTTTATTTGCGATTTTGATGTGCGCCGTTTTTCATTGCGGTGGCGTTTTCATGATTATCGGTTGATTTTTACAAAAATAGCTCCAGTCCAAAATTCACTAGATTATATTGGTGATAATTTTGTTGAAAAGTTACGGCAGATTCGAGGCAGATTTAGGGCCCAAAGTAAGTGAACTAGGTCTTGCCTTTATTGCGTATTAAACTTGAACCAAAACTGTAGAAGGACAAAATTCAAGAAGAGATCAGTTCAACTACGAAAAACAAAAACTAATCCAAAACTCCATACAAGCACCAGAGAGAGAGAGAGAAAAAACGGCAAGAACATTATAATATTTCGTTTTAAAGTAGAGTTCAAGCAAAATGCACACTACATATTAAATTCAACTCAAACATTTCTCGCATATGACTTGTAAAAACATAAACCTAGCAATATCTTTTCATAGTTACCTGTCGACAATGCGGTGCCTACACGGACACATAGCGTCATTAGAATCACGTACACCGTTGAGTTCCGACATAATGTGATAAGTTCGATAAGTACATTGATAGCCCACAATTTCCTTAATACATCAGGTATGGCGTGATAATATGCCAAGAAAGTGAGAATTACTTCCCGCGTGCGACTTAGTTGAGTACTTCTAGGCAGTGGAATTCCGTGTAGTGCGCGCAAAAAGCAAAGAGTTAGTAAAAAGAATGAAATCAAATATTTCGATGTATATATATATGTATATACCGTAAAGTGGAGTAACTATCGAATACCCTACAACAGAAAAAAAACACCTTTGGAAATAAGTGACTTTGCGCCAAATTGTCCCAAGCTCTATCTGATGTCGTTTTGAAAACGGAAAAACCCTTATTTGAGCGGATACGCACGTCGGACTAAACAGACTCCCTGTTACTAAAATCCTCTTAGTTATTTGAAAACGACGAATTTTTCATTTAAGTGGATACGTTGTTACGCATCATACACGTCAAACTTTGTTTACAGAGTCACAGGGTCTGAGGGCCAAAAGTTTACAAGTTGTCTAACATTTTTTGTGGTACCCTCTATAAATGAAGAATTATGATTATTATTATTAGTCGAGTCCGATTAGATATTTGAAAATAAGCAGGTCAGTGACAGAAATAATCCAATACACAAACTTCGCATCCACATATTGGTTATTCTTGAGCGGGGCGCACGCTCAATCATTTCATAATTTTCTCCATCTGTCTCGAAAGACAATGGATTGGGCGTGAATTGTCGACTGTGACTGACGTTCACGTTTTTATGCACATATTGATTTCTATAGTATTTATATTTATATCTCGCGTTTACGTAAATCATTAGCAGCGTATCGCTAAGATAACGTACACACGCCTAGAAAACGCACGTAAATCATATTTAACACATATCACGTCTACCGATCAATACATACATTGCACGTATTTTTTATACATTAGGATAACCTATAGTTCCTTGCGGCCGTGTGATCAGAACGTTAAAAATATCAAGAATATGCCAATTGACCTTAGACTTGAGTGATATTTATTATGCTTTGAAAAACAATATGTGAGTTTTATGATCCAAACAAAAAGCTTACAAAATGCATGTTTTTGAGTACATATATGGCGTATCTTTTGAACTGCATGGCAGTAAGTCAAATCTCATATAGTGATCTGTGTATTACGTCAATGTAAAGGTATTACAATTATTGAATGTGAATTTTTGGATGGATATAACTCAAATATCATCTTAATCCTACTTTTAGAGATAAAACATTACCTTATCTCAGATTTGACGTGAATTGAGGCTTTGATCTGTTACAAATACGCTAGAATATGAATTGTTTTTGAGGCGAATATTTTTCTAAACTGAACTTGCCAATAATAACAGATGATTTGCATGATTGACAGAATGCTTTGCCGACTTTTGTTTGTGGCGCAATTAGTGTAGATTGTTCTGTTAATCTCCAAAAGGGATTAAGAATTTGAACATGAAAGAGAATAGATCTCCCTGCATTCGCTTGACCTGCCACAAAACAATAGATTTACATCGAGGCTGGAGTGTATAAATACAGAGTATGTATGGATTTCTACACTAAAGCCTTGATGTGAATCTATTGTTTTGTGACAACTCAAGGAAGGTGGAGAAGGTTTATTCGCAAAGCATGCTGGTAGTGGTAGTCATATTCAAATCGCTTATTATGAATACATCCTTGAATACTAATGATCTGATATAATTTGTAAAGTGCCATGTGTGCAAATGCGATATATAATATGTTTTCCTCTTTTTCAGCATTCACAGTTCGTGCCCTTACAAAACGTTTCATTGGGGAATACGACTCAAAATTTGGTAAGAATACAGGCTAATGTAGAGTAAAATAGAATAGCCACGTAGCTAGACTTGCCCAAGTCGACCTCTGATATTCACAGGGAATTTTGGAGAGGATTTATGGGTCATAATGAATTTATTTTAATGTCATTTAATTCAGCGAGCTAAAAACACAGGAGGCCCAATAGGCAGCGCGCGTAGTTGCACTGTAAGAATCAAGTCCACAGAAAAGAAATTCAATTTGGGCTTTCTGTGTTTTTCAAGATGCGCGAGGGAGTGAGACGCGCTCTCCGGTTGAAACACAAGCTAATTTATTGACAAATTTGAATTCCCATGACAAATCGGACACATTTAAAAAAAATGTTCGCGCTCTACGATTTGCATAGAGTTTACGTTTCATGAGATAAAATTTGCCATTTTTATGGGCCACGAACTTTTTTTAATTGCATCACGAATTTTTCCTTAATTACCACGTATTTTTTTGTCGTCTTTATAAGAAGAATAAGCCTGAAGCGTGATGACGTTTTACTCCCGTCTCTAGACCAGAAGCCTTTTCACATCGCTTTTGTTCACTAATGTTGAGAATTGTTTCTGTATTCTCGAGGGATTATAAAAATCTGAAAATGAAAGGATTTCTTATGGTATGGAGACGGCGGGGTAAAACATTATCTGGCTTCAAGGCTATTGAACACCTCGTAATTCTTTTATTCAGAATGTACATACAAACACAATATAGAGATGGATGGTCAATCCTTGAATGTAGAAGTTTTAGACACGATGGGAAATGTAAGTATACCATGCCATAGGGTAGTTTCAAGAGAAAATGATCAGAAAATGAGCTAAGAGAACCTATCCCCGGACCCCATCAGGAACCCCGCTAGTGCTACTTTTGGAAACCAGGCTATTTTTAGTCTGTTATCAATCCCGCTAAAACCTAATTCTTACAGAGAAAAACGACTGGGCAACAAGTTAATATATCCAGCATTGCACGGTTTTTCTTTTGCAAATTTGAAGAGCTCTTTGACGCCAGCACAAAATTCGTCTATTTGACTATTTCCCCTCTGCACGGTCCCGTTTTCTTAGCTTATTTTCTCTTGATAGCCTAGCTGTAAAGATCATCGCTAGATGACAATGACCATAGTGATATTGATGATGATGATGATGATGATGGTAATGATGAAGATGATAAAATGATGGCATCGATGATAATACGATCGTGGTGGTTAGAATTAATGATTGATAATGATGATCATGAATTGCGAATACTAAATGCGAGACTACCGAGGATCCATTGATGATGATACTAAATGCGAGACTACCGAGGATCCATTGATGATGATACTAAATGCGAGACTACCGAGGATCCATTGATGATGATACTAAATGCGAGACTACCGAGGATCCATTGATGATGATACTAAATGCGAGACTACCGAGGATCCATTGATGATGATACTAAATGCGAGACTACCGAGGATCCATTGATGATGATACTAAATGCGAGACTACCGAGGATCCATTGATGATGATACTAAATGCGAGACTACCGAGGATCCATTGATGATGATACTAAATGCGAGACTACCGAGGATCCATTGATGATGATACTAAATGCGAGACTACCGAGGATCCATTGATGATGATACTAAATGCGAGACTACCGAGGATCCATTGATGATGATACTAAATGCGAGACTACCGAGGATCCATTGATGATGATACTAAATGCGAGACTACCGAGGATCCATTGATGATGATACTAAATGCGAGACTACCGAGGATCCATTGATGATGATACTAAATGCGAGACTACCGAGGATCCATTGATGATGATACTAAATGCGAGACTACCGAGGATCCATTGATAATGATGCATGGTGATGGTGATGATGATGACGTTGGTGATGAAAATGATGATGCTGAAAAGTGTAGTAAAGATTACTCTAACATCTTGTATCTGTGCTCATTCCCCAGAGTTCTCTAGCCCGACTAGACTGCAGTACATCGCACGTTGAACTCTTCTTCGTCCTCTACTCGACTACGGATCGTGCATCATTTGTCGAAGCAGCACGTCTTTGTCGACATCTTAACGACACCAGAAACATTGACCCTGCTTGTATTACTATTGTAGCAACTAAGAACGATTTAAAACACCTAAAAGAGGTCGAGGAATACGAGGGACGATTTTTAGCTCAAGATATCGGCTGCTCATTTCATCAGATTTCGGTCTCTGAAGGATATCTTGACACTCTTGAGGCAGTACACGAAGCTATTAGAAGTTGTATGAATCACCAAAATGTCAAGAAAAAGGGAGGGTTTTTTGAAACTGTGTTAAGGCGAAGGTCATGGAGTGGACAACTCTAAACCTAGCAAGATGACTCTGCATTAAATTGTACGATGTTCCAAGATGGAAACGAAATGTCGGCGTATATCGGCAGGCCATTCAGTCTACTAGGTTATACTTTATGATTGACAAGGCTTATAGCAGACATCGTCCAAGCTTTTCCAAGTCGCCAAATTATAGACATGCACCTGTTTGAACGTGTCTAAGATAGGTCATTCCAAGATGGGAACAATTTGAGGCACTATTCATTCCAAGATTGAGAGGAAATTAAACACATTTTGGAATTCTACGAGAATAGACTAAACGACTTACAATAAAATTAAACTGACAATAAAAATGAAAAATGACTTGTTTCTCGAATTTGTGTGGGGATGTTTCTTTGAAAAAATTAATAACATATTATTTTGTATCCCTGTGTCAGTAAAACAACCCAGGATTTATTTTTTTTATTCGTTGATTTTATCCATCCAACCACCCATCCATCCGATCTTTGCGCGCGGACAATGCTCGAGAATCAACCTGATAAGTCTCGGTCAAATGAGAGGTGTTCGAATTATATCGATTTCCGGTTACTATTATATATATTGTGTATGTGTCCGTGTTTTGTGTTATATTCTATTGTTCTTTTTATTCCCCTAATAACAAACTCAGGTGTGTAGGTCATTGTTTCAACATTACCCAGGTGGGTATTTAGAATAACGATTTCCTAGGTAACCAGTTAATGAGATTTACTGAGCCGGGATATGTATGTGATTTCATGTGTCATCAGTCATAAAAAAAAGATCATTCTAGATAGATCCAAGTTTTCCTTTTCCAGTTTGCCTGGAGCTTTTAAAATCTGGAAGCTTTTCAAATAAAAAAAGTGTGCCATATACTTGAAGAAAATTATATATAATGTATATTTTTCATGATTTATGAAAAGGAAAAGATCTGTTGTATAAATGCATATCGACAATTCAGTAACTTTTTTCCAATTCATTTAATTGATACAGTACACTGAAGTCTTAATAAATCTAAAACAACTTGTTATTTGAAAGTTATCAAAATTCTATTTAATTTGATATTGAAATATTAAAAAATAGATATTCTAAAGCAACTTGACGAAAAGCAAGCATAAATACGCGAACTAAATCAAACAATCTATAAAATCATGATTACCCAATGACCAAACAAGCAAACATCATGATCAAAACAAATATGAACGAAAAAAAAACAGCAAAGTGACAAAAATATAACTCAACATACAAAAGCTTTGCCAAAAAAAAAAATAAAAAAATAATTATAATGTTAATTAAAAAAATAAATAAAATCAATAATGCTAGTTTTCAGCCGTGATTTTTCCCGCGTGAGATGGCATTAGCATCACAATGACTTTCCAATAAACGCCCTTAATCAAATTAGCAATACTATCGTTCGCCCAACCAATTATATGAGTTTAAAAAACAAAACCTGACTCGAAAGGGGGTTATATAAATGATCAAGCAATTACCACTCTTAAACAGCTAAACATTATAACTTTATGAAGACAGAAAGCTCAAGTTTATGATTATAAATATGGAAGAAGGGAGCAAAACTTTCGCTGAAGCATCCAAATTTCCTTTAAATTTATATAACTTTGGAGCTCCGGTTGGATATTTAGATTTGCGATATTCTCCATCTAACGAAGTTCAGTTTAGCTCCGAAAGTAAGAATCCGTTCAGTATCGATGCTTTGTTGTCTAAAACCCAAAGCGAAGAAAACCATGCTCAAAGTACGGAAAGAAGAGATGCAAGTTGCTGTAAAAACAATGTTTGTTCAGCTGATGTACAAAGAAATTTTCAGGCATATCAATATTTTTTCCCAGGAAGTGAAGTTTTTCAGCAAGAAACTTTGCAAAAAAGAGGTAAGCTATATCATTTTGTATTTAACTTTTGTATTTTTTATTTTTATTTATTCGAGTGTTTTTTTTTTTTTTTACCTTTTTATGATTGAGCTTGACTGACTGATTAAACAGCAAATATTTGTTGATAATGTTTGTTCAATATCAAAAATAATCTTGTTAAAGCAGAAAAAAAGATTTATTTAACACTTTTTGGGTAAACACAATTGTAGTTAAACAAAACACCATTTAAAATTAATTTGAACAGCAAGCTGAATCAGTGAAGGTACAAAAAATGCACTAAATTTGTAACTTTATCGATAAATAAACATTTTGTTTTTGTTGTTGCATTGTTTGAAAAAAGACAAGGTTTATAACTAGCTTGATTTCATTGAATTCGGAAAATACAATTTTAAATGAAAATGTGTAAAACAAGAAGATAAAACTCCAACTTTCATGTACGGATATTTTAGTTTGTGAAGTGAAATATACTATCCGTGAAAATATGAACAAAAATTCCAAATTCATTTACATGAAATTGTTGATATATATAAAATAATATAAATCATTTTCCCGCTTTAGATATATAACAACAGTTGCAATCGCATGATGAAAGTTGGAAAATTTAGTTGGGAAGCCACATAAAAGTTTTGTTTGTAAAGCTACCAAAATTCAAAAACTCAGTTTTGTACAAACGTTTTGTAGCTTTAAACTTATTAACTTCAAAGATATTGTTAAAATACGTGTTCCTGGTTATGCAAAGAAACTTTTTATTTATAACAAATGTAATGATCATATGACTCATATTAATGACAAAAAAAGCTTATCTAATACTCATTAGCGAAATTAGCGCCCAGTTCATGATCAAATTAGCAAAAAGAATTAATTAAATAATTGTTATTAAACAACTAACACATTGCTCAAAAGAACTGATTTGAAAGAAACAACCTTTTCTTTCTTTCTCATAATGCTTTCTTTTTTGTAAAATCTTACTTTTCTTAGGGCGATTTTTGCTCCTATGTTACCAAATGCTCGTTCGTGGTATGCGACAAGATGTCTATAATTCAAACTGAGGTTTCCACTGAGAAATAATAAGTGTATTACTCATTTCTAAAGTTTATGCTCTGTTGCTAGGAGTTCAAACTCACTCAAAAATATGCTTCTGTTTAAAATCTAATTTCAACTGAAAAACTTAAATCTCATGTACAAGTGTTTTGGCATACAAACAGGCAACAAATTATTTTCATAGAAAAAAAAATTTGGAATAAAATTATCAGTTTCAGTAGAAAATTGTTTACTGAAATATGAACGGGTTGTGGCCGGTTTGGGATATGTATTGCATTTATGGTCATAAATATGGAAAATAAAGTCTAATTGTATTGACTCGGATTAGCAATAACACTAATGTTTTAGACTAGCTTATATATTTTTACATTTAGGGAAAATTTTCTGTCTATCGCTTTTAATGTAATTATTTATGAACAACACTCAATGACAAGCTACCCACAACTGACAAAGACACACAGAAGAAGGACGAGGAACCGTTAGACAAGAAAAAAAGATAGGCCTGAAAACCACAAGCAGATGCAACCACAAAGAATGACATGATGAGAAGAACCACAACAACAAGACGATCAAAGAAGAAGAGGAAAATTGAGACGGAGATCATATCAAACTTATTGTCGCAAAAGCCCCTTTGAAGTCACGAGTGTCACGCTCCACTTCAGACTCCATATAAACACCGTATAAATTCCATAAAATTTTCAGCATATTGCAGTTTTACTCAAAACCCTTTGAAATAACAACATTTTTACCACGGTGATCAAATATTACACTATTATAGCTGTCATATTGTATAGTTTTCAAGCCATTACGGCAAACTTTTCGTGGGGCAATTTAGATTTGCAAACAGAGGACTTTTAGTGCTTTTACAAGAGAAATTGACCTCTGTGACCCAGTTGCGTTACAAAACGTCACTTTACGCCCTAATACGCATGCTCAGGTCCATTTTTACCTCAAAAATCGAATTCTACATAAAATTTCCTGTATTTTGACATATAAATTGTCTATTTTTCGACAAAATTCGATGGGGCAAATAGCAAGAGAAGATGGAGTTCTTTGCCGTATTTATAACCATCTTTCTTGTGTCGGTGTAGGCAATAGCAGAGGACTTTGTAGCCGGCAATGGCGATTCTTCGCAGTCAAATCGCAAAATTTCAATGTTTACATGCAGTATCAACAAGTAACATCTATAACTTACTTATAATAACTTTTTGTGTTATAACTAATGTTCAAATAAGCTTCGACAGAATTGATATTGATAGTTTGAGCAAATATTCCACAATATGGGGAATAAGTTTGATATGAGAATAATAGAAGAACTCAAAAGTCAATAAGTCAATAATTGTGACTTATACTGTAGCTTAAACCGCGCAGAGGTTTTCAAATCGCCTTGACTCTTGAGCTTTATGTTCAAACGTTTATGATAAATTCTACTTATGAACTGATGTAGTTGTGAACATCTTAAGCGCTTAATTCTGTTACGTGACAAAAATATTTCATTTTTGCTCATGGAATCATATACACAAAATATTTCCTTTTAATTATACATTGCTGTGAAGTCTGTCTATATGCAGAGTTCTCTTATTCTGCAAATATAAGACTAAATACAGATCAAAACTTGTCGTTCTCCTTGAATTGCATGTTCTTGTGGTTTTATACTATCGCTCAATTCAGGCATGTTGTATTTCGCGGACTGGACTCACACTGGACTGGACTGGACTGGACTGACAAAACGCGGACTTGTACAACGCGGACTGAGAAAACGCGGACTTGTAAAACACGGACTGACAAAACGCGGACTGCAAAAAGGGGACTGGAAAAACGCGGACTTGGACTTTGGATTCTAAAACCACTTATCCGTTGTCATAATTGGCCTTTCTATGTCCAAACGCTTCCTTGTAGATTGTATTTTAATTGACCAGGAATTATTATATAAATTCGCTATTTTCATAGTACTTTTCAATTTTATAACTACTTAGGTTACGCCTTCTAGAATTTCTTAGTTAATATGAAGTAATTGTGACACATGAGTATGTTCGTAAGAGTACATCTAACGTTGTCTTTGGAACTTCAAGTGTAGCTACAATCTTGGACATAAATGTTGAGACTCTGAGCACGCTTATACATTTCTTGAGTATGTTTGCTGTAATACATCACTTTGACGGTCTTTCAATTATCCCCCTCCCCCCCAAAAGCAATGTTGTGTTCCCTGAAGGTGTTTCTCTGCCATGAATAACAACATTGATCGAGGGAGGGGGAGGGAGGGTCAGATATTGATGTGTACAGTCATGAAACTATGCAAAATTTGAAGAGTCTCAACTATTTATGTCCAAGATTGTAGTCTACCCTAAAAAGATCCCGTAATACTTGCATCTTACTCCGATCAAGTATGTGCGGCATGTTTATGCAAATTCTTTTTATCTTATCATCATCACTCAATCAATCAATCAAGTTTTGTTTATATTGCATCATAACCAGCTAGAAAATAATCTCTAGCAAAAAAACGAAACATCCAAATTAGCTCTTAAACGTACTAAATGTGCAATTTACCGAGGAAAAGGAATAGATCAATATGAGTTGCCCTTATAAAAGTGTTCCATGGTTGCATGCGCACCAACATTGTATCGACATGTGCATAAACAAAATAATCAGTTGAAAACTAGAAAAAACAAACGACCTGTCATGTCAAAATGCTGTTAGCAGGAAGATATGACATTTGTGGTTTTTGTTGTACAAAGCAAACTGAAGAGAACAGAAACTTTTGCCGGGTGTTTTTCATAACATATTGTTCTTTTTTTTCTACTCTTTGAATTGACAAAAGGCTCAGAAAATAGTGATAATTATTACTTTTGACAGTCTTTGATTGGTCAGAATGTTAATCCCTAAAACAAAACGATACTTAACTTCAGAAAATAACACCTCATTGTTAATTACAACTGTAGCAATAAAGCAAACAGTGTTTCATAGTGAACTACATATTTATGCATGTTAATGATCAGATCTTTATTCTCTCCTGTAGAATTATGTCAGTAACGATTTCAATGAAATGCTGACAATATTGTATATACTTTTTATGATTGTGTATTTTTCAGTTATCGTTTTTGGAGTTGCTAAGATCACAGTTAGGTGTACTTTATTTTGGGCTCAAAATGTCAAGCAAAGTTAGTAAATTGTTTGGAAAATGCACAAGAAAATGTTTTCAACAAACAATATTTGATAGTACTTGCACATCTATTAGCTTTTGTTGAAATTAGGAACAAGCATGTTTTATAGTCGTAAATTTCTCTTTTTCTAGATTACTAATTTATACTTCAAATGATTTTCGTAGTAGTTACAAAGACAAAGAATTTGAAACTAACATGTTGGTGTGTGTGTGTGTGTGTGTGTGTGTGTGAGTGTGTGAATTTCAAATCACTTCACACAATGCCTACATTTTGTTTACAGCCCGGGTAAATAATTTGCACTAAATGTTGCCAAATGAAGAGAATGTCGATATGCAAAATGGAAAGGAAGAAGAAATGAGCAGCAATATCATCAGTAAATCCATTCATTAATGCCGACTACATAATATGTCAATCGGTGCTCAATGGTCATAGTTTGTACATGATCTGCAGCAATATATTTACATAAATATTAGATAGATATTCACTTATTCACATATATTATTATTATTATATCTATTGGCGTTGCTTTGTCAGTCCGCGTTTTACAAGTCCGCGTTTTACAAGTCCGCGTTTTGTCAGTCCGCGTTTTACAAGTCCGCGTTTTCTCAGTCCGCGTTTTACAAGTCCGCGTTTTGTCAGTCCAGTCCAGTCCAGTATGAGTCCAGTCCGCGAAATACAACATGCCCTCAATTCAATTAGAATCATTTTGGTACCGCATGACATCGTATCGTGACCCTAATTTGTAAGACCTTCGCTACACTATGCCGGATTAATTTGAAAACGCAACTTTTGTTCCGATACCGTGACAAAAATTGCTCGTTAAACAATAGAATGAGCATAAAATTGTTTCGGATTCATGCGTTTTAATGTGGACGGAGGGCCTAACCGGATAAATTAAATAAAGTTGCGTTTTCAAATTTACCCGGGTTAGTGTGGACGCACTCTAAGAAAGCATTTCAATTAGCTACTGTAGCGTATCGGCACTATACTGGTTCCCGTTCATACGAAAACGACTCTATGTCGCGCTATTTCACAGTGAGGACAGCAGTTATCAGTTATGCTTGTGTCGGCGCTTATTTCACAAGTTAATGACCCGGGCTAGTTGTACAATGTCTGGATAGCGCTATTTACCGGACAAATCCATACCCAGTGGATAAATTCTAAAGAAATTCTATGGAGTGGATAACTTTTATCCAGTGAATAAGTTTATTCAGGCTTCATACAACCGGTCCCTGGCTCTAAGACGGGACAATACCACAGAGACAATACAGCGGGTTTATCATGGCAACAACATGCTGACCACAAAACAAAAACAAAAAAATCCAACACGCGTGCTGAAATATAACAGTATTTATAATATATAATAATATATAATGACAAATGAATTATATAGTGGCCAATCCCTCGAGTCCATAGCGCTAAAACAATAATCAAAATATTTCAGCCTATCAATACGTATATTTCTAAAAGGTATGAAAAAATATATGTTAAAGAAGATAAAAAAAATCTTTTGCTTTCATAAAATTATGCGTGATATATATATCTTTATCTAAAATAAAAAATTGAACATATGTTTTTCTTTTTTTGTGATTTAGATCTTGTTTCATTGTTCCATAGTTTTGGGCCCCTTACATTCAGTTTGAAGACAGTCTTTCATATGTTCAATACGGCACGATATTGTTTTTCACGCAGTGCACTCTCTGTCTGATAATCTCCTCTTATGTTATTGAATCCATTAACATATTTCTCTTTAGCAGACACCCATAAACAAGAATCGACTGACAAGAAAGCTGAATGGCTGCGCCTTAAGCCGAAGCGCATGCGCACTATATTCACTGTTGAACAATTAGAACGCATGGAGCAAGAGTTTGATAGACAGCAATACATGGTTGGCGCTGACAGGTAAGGTGTACTATAGGTAATTGAATGGTCTGAATAATACAGGCGAATCAGTGTCGAAGTAATGTTATGAGTAATTGTTAATATAAAAATTAGGTAAACCTAATAGCGGAGCTCCAACAATATGGCTAAAATCAGTATAATTATTCGGACAATTTTAATTGGTGCAAGCACAATGTTATATAATTTAATATGTTTTTGTGGCAAAACAAAAATGCTTCCTTTGCAGCAACTTTAATGTTAAGTGCTTTACAGAAATATGACCTGAACACCTACTCCTATTTCAGCTATTAACCCCCCTCCCCCCTTCCTTTCTGCACAAAAATGAATTAATGCACCCTGTCACTTTGATAGCCTTTGCTTATCAGAACACCAGCAAATATGGATGACATTTGTAGTCTTTATTGTCTACAACAATTAATACAACTACAACAAATCAATAAAGTAAAAATTATAATTTAATCTATAATTAATTACAATTAATTACAAATTATTTACAAGTTGATATGAACAACCGGTCGATAAATAAACAGCCTGGAAAAAACAACAACTATGTTGAAACATAGTGCCCATCCATTGCAAACACATTTTACTGATCTGAGGTTGAGAGCAGTAAAAACATGTAACAACAAAACTCAAATTAGGTTGATTATATTATTATAGATATAGCTGTTCTTGATATGGTTGTCTTGTTGAAATACTGATTTAGTAAATAGCAAGGTCATTTGCATATTTCATGATTTTTATTTTTTAAGAAATGATGAGTCAAAATGTAAAGAAATAACTTCTTCACATAATTATAATAAACTATGTAACTAATATAATATGTGCTGCTTTGTATTAAAAACAAGAAAACTAAAAACTTTATATATTCAAATGACATTGTTATTTACTAAATCAGTATTTCAACTCGACAACCTTTTTAAGAACAGCTGTATGTTGATGTTCAATAATATTTCAAATTCAGTTAAAATTGTACATTGTTTTGAAACCTGTTTTGAGAGATCATTATTTCTTATATCTTTAAAATACAATTGTATTATAAAGATATGAGATAAAAATATCAATTTATATGTTTGTGGTCTTTAATAGTTAACAAATGCCCAGTGTGTCTTCAGGAAAATTGCCATTTCTACCTGTGAAGAATCAAACAAACAAAATGACTTAGCACAAATTATTGACTTTGTGAAATGCAAAGAAAATTGGAAGACCTCTAAATTCACTTTGTGTCAGAATGCAAAATTTATATATGAAATTCCACCATTTAAGAAGAATTCATGAAACTACCATGTACATATTTGACCATTTGGGGTTATTTCCTCTGCCTCTCTTATCAAATACAAGCAGCATTTTTTTCATTTATTCTTCAATATCAAATATAACTGTTGTCTCTGATAAAAAAATACTAAACAACCACACATAAGCTGACAAACACTGATAAAGAGATTACAGCTAACAAACAAACAAACAAGCAAAAAATCTAATTCAACATAAAAAACTGAGCAAATAAAAAAAATGAGAAAACAATGCAATGTTCAATTTAATGTCAAAAAGAGAAATGATTTTAAAACAATGCAGTAGTAAAGTGGGATTTGAGCCAAATTAGACTCCACTGTCTAAAAACATTGGATTTAAGCTAATAATGTCATATTTATTTTGTTGATATGCAAATCTAAAAGCTCAAAAAAAGTGAAAAATCTTAACTCGTAAGACTTGCAACTTGTAAAATATCTGCTCATACAATGGGAAAATCACAAACCAAATATAGCTAGTAATTTTAGTGAAGATAAACATTGTTGCTGTAGTGGTTGGTTATGTCCATGAAATATGACAGAATTTGGATTTCTATTGGAAATTATATTTATGTACTAAAGTTTAAATTTAGTTAAAAATATGTTAATGTAAAACAATAAATCTGTCAAAGATTAGCAATGCTAAATAGTACAATTTTATGCTAACTGCATTGTTTTCCATTGTTGGATCAGTACTATATCAGTACTATGTAAATAGTATCTATCAATGTCACTTATCCATAAATGTAATTTGTTTACCCTCATACACATTATTACAGATGTAATAATGGTTTCAGTTGTACATATACTTTGCATTATAAAATATTTGAGATACAACGCGCGCTCTGATTGGCTGAGACGCGTTCTCTATAACACAACAGAGCACGGACCGTTGCCTTGGAAACATTGGGCAAGTTCATCGATGGCTTTGGCAAAAATTTCCTCGTTCAGTGAAAGTTGAGAAAAATATACTTGTTTCGATGGAAAATTTGTCAATATTTGCATACAATTTTCAAGACTAAAGCTAGATAAGTAAATAAGGGAGTTTAGAAACAGATGAAAGTGGATTTTAACGTTTGACTTCGTCAAAAAGCCGAGAATTTGAAAGGACATTTTGTCAGACAAAAACATGTGCTTCCAGGTTCGCTCAAATCGATTGTAATGATTTTCAACCTTATCAAACCTGCAAGTAGAGGACTCAATGGTGATTTTTGATATCGGCTATTTTTACAAGCAGCCAGGACAGTATTGAATTGATTTGAAGCTGCCTTTCTGCTAAAAACAATCGGAGTACTTCGCTAGCTGAATTACACAAGACTGTTTGAGCTGTTCTGTGAACTCATGATCAAACTCATCCGTCGATTGATTATGGACGCTAAAACTACCTTTTCAAATTTATTTGCCTTTCTATACTACTCTGGTTTAAAGAATTATGGAATTTACATTTCTAAGAATGCTTAATAAAGTATTAAAAGGTAAGAAAGTGGTTCATAGTTTCGTTTCAAAAACTTGTTGTTTTGTTTTCCAGTGACTTGTTTGTGACGGCTTTGTAGTTTGAATTGCCTTTTAATATTTATTTCAACAACTAGTCAGTTTTACTGCTTCATGTTTAAACAAATAACTTATAAATCTTTTGAAAATTTTAATGCTTCAATGATAGAGAAATTCTCAACAGTGTACTCGATTTATAACTTACATCGTTTTTATCGAAATTTTCATTTATTTTTATGATAGGACTTACGTTAATGCTTCATTTCTTTCATTTTTCGTGTCTGAATATTTTATAAAAGGAATAGAAAACTCGGCAGCAGTGCTCTATCGAGTTATAGAGCACTTGGGAATTTTAAGAGAACTCGAGAAGCGGGAGAAGCACTCCGCTACGCGTCGTGCTTCTCCTAACGCTTCTCTCGTTCTCTTAAAATTCCCGCGTGCTCTATAACTCGATAGAGCACGCTGCCTCGTTTTCTATTCCTTCAATAACAGCTCATCACTATAAACTCATGAGTTTCTCAAAATGAATTAAATGCTGATTTAAAAAGTTATTTTCTCAAATAAAAATATCAAAACTTAAGTAGTGTCTTTTTAAAAAATTGCATAATATTTTCTGGCGATATCTATTTCAAGACACTTCTTAAACATAATTTCTCAGCTACAGAAAAACTAGAAATGTGAGTGTTGAGTAATTTTGTTTTCAAAACTAATGAGAACATTTTGAGCGTTTTAAGTTGAACATTTTGTACGTAATCAGCCGGCAAATAAATTTACATGATTTAAAAGACAGACATTTTACTCTACAAGGTATTTAGGCTTATATAATTAGGTAAGTTTATAAACAAAACTTGGCTATAAAGAAAGACTTCACGAAGAGAATTTGAGAAATAAAAGTGTATTGTTGGAGAGAAACCACTAACCTGCACTTATCCAGTGATAATGCTAATCTATAATTGACAAAAGTTCATTGAAATAATTGTGCAAATCCATAAAGGATTGCTTTTACAGCCAACGTTAACGACAGACGACACTCCACACGAGTAGTCCGCCATTTTCTTCTACGGCAGATTTGCCGTTGCTATGTCAACGAATCGACCACTGTCCTTGCTTGATAAATTACAATGGATTTATTCTTGTAATTTTTTCTTTTTTTCTTAGTGATTAAATTAAAGCAAAAATAATACTACGTTTTCGCTTCTTACCAGAGACAGATGACTCCTGATCTCTTGCTTTTTTCTTCTTCCAAAGCCATTTGACTCAGTTGAATGAATCTTGGAGCGCCTTCAGTCTTTGCGTATCTTGTCCGTTTTGTTTTTTTTTTTTTGAAGATTCTTCCTTCACTGAAATTTTCTTTTTATGATTCGCTAAAGTTTTCTGTGATTGTCTTTGTTGACCAGTTACTATCTGCTTAGGTAAAATATCTTCTACACTTGTCAGTTGACGCTTTTTTTCTCGGCTCAGCTCGCTTTGCTTTTCTTCGTTGAAAGTCCTTCGTGTTTCTTTTCCTAGTCTTTGTTGATGTTGTTTTTTTTACTCCGTCAAAACACTTTTAACCAGCGGCTTAGCTTTACTTGTTTCTTTCTTCTTGTCCTTTGTAGAAATATTTTTTTAGTTTTAAACAGTGAAAACCAGTCTTTTTAAGGTTTTAGTAAACTGAAAATAATTTGCTAAAGACTTTTTTCGTGTTCGGAGGAGTGTGTCGAGGACAGCAAATTTCCTATAATGTAAAGAGTCTAATATAAAAATTAGGTAAACCTAATAGCGGAGCTCCGATATGATGAAATGAATTATTTATTCAATCATTCATTCATTCATTTGTTCATTCACTATCAATTATCAAATTGTTGATCAATTAATCAATCAAAATGACTATTGATAAAAAAGTAAACAAATAAATGAATTAATCCATTCAAATAATCATGAAAAGAAAATAACATAGAAAAAAAGTGAGAATAATTTTCTTTTTTTTTCTTTTTTTTTCTTTTTTTTTTTTTTTTGCTATGTTATTTTCTTTTTATGATCAAATAATCATATAATCAATTGAAATATTCAAATCTTTATGCATGCGACAACATTTTATTATACGCAAGAAATATATATATGTACAAAAATGCGAAAAATTAACTAAATATCCGACCCTATTTTTGTCTTCCTTTATGTTGTTATGCAAGGTAAAAATAGCACCTGTCAATTAAAATTGATTGTCCAATGAGAAGTTAGAAGAGCACTAACTGGCTTCTTTGAGTTGTAAACAAATCCCCGCGCGATTCTCTCTTTACGCTCTTTCTACTTTCCCGTTTGCAAAAATGTTATCAAAATCAACAAAACTTTCACTTTTCTGGTGAAATGTGTAATTAATTACTTATTGGTAATCTAGCTATCGAAAACGGTTGTGCATTTTTAATTATCAAATGTGAATACTACGTAACTCTTTAAAAAATAGTTAGTATGAACTTTTGAAATTTTAACTTGCAGATGAGTACACTGACGAATTCACACAAGCGTTTTATTGCATTCAATAACAAATCAAAGAATTACAAGAATCAAATAAAAAAACACACACACACACTTATATAAACAACTCAACGACGGTGAAATATCTTACAAAAAGAAGTAAATATAAATATTGCAAGCTGCTTTCATGTGGATGGTAAAAAAGAAATTCATTAAAGATCGTCAAAAAATGTGAACATACCGGCGCCACGTTTCTTGTCCTGTACTGTCACTTTTCCACTGAACTTTTTGTCCTCAGTTCTGATTACAATAAAATTGTTCATGTTTTTAGAATTTCAAAAGTGGCAAAAAACATTTGCACGGCCTCTAAAAAGTTTACAAAGTTCAATTGAACGGCGATGGCAAGCTCTTGTTGCTCGATCACACATTGTGCTAAATTTGCATTTCCATCCACTCCCTGAACTGGCAGTTCTACTTTTTTGACAAACATCTTGTATGAATATTATTTTGTCGTGAATAGTTGAAAAATCTGCATTGATCCTAAAGCTCTCCGTGTTATGAATATCCCGTAAAAATTGCTGAATGAACAGAGTGAAATTATCTTCGTGAGTCGTGTTCGTCTTGCTGTTTACCTCTTTTGAATTGCTGCAAATGCAGCGCGTATTTGTTTTTTTTTATGAAAGTTTTGTCGCCGTCGATTTTACTTTTACAAGTAGACTAGTTGATAAGTTGATAATGACTGGCAAACACCACGAAGAATCCATGGAGAATACGGCCTTTCTGCCATCTGACAAACTTGTGAAATAAACTCTTCCAGAAAATACGACTTGAAAAATCTCCACCTTTGAATGACTTTTGAATGAATTATGACAGCTCTGCATGACTGCACATTTGGATGGTTAAAAACAGCGCCATGAGCGACTTTTACCCATTTTGTCAGTGAAAATATTTTGAAGTAGCTTTTCATCGTTGAATCGTAGTTATTTTTCTTTTTCACACCGCGGTCTTTGTTTCTCTTTCTCAGTCAAATCTCCTCAAGCCGTCAGCTTAGCTTTACCATTTTCATGCTCTTTGTCCAGTGTAGAAATACATTTTGTAGAAAAATTTCAGTGAACTACATCAAACTGCAAAAATAATGAATGTTTTGGCGCCGACTAAAACTGGTCAGCAAATTTGCGCGTGAGTGTACACGGACGTACGTATGTATGTATGTATGTATGTATGTACGTACGTACGTTGTACGAATTTCTGGGCTTCCTGTGGTCGATTTGAAATGAGCTCGATGGTTTACCATATTTTCTTAATTATGGTGCTCCGCTTGCGCGGGCCTTCGGCCCGCGCGGAGCTCCGCTAAAATTTGTCAAAGTTTAGGCGCGAAAACGTCGGCTCACTAAAACCGGTCAGCAAGTTTGCGCGTGAGTGTACACGGACGTACGTATGTATGTATGTACGTACGTTGTACGAATTTTTGGGCTTCCTGTGGTCGATCTGAAATCAGCTCGATGGTTTACCATATTTTCTTAATTATGGTGCTCCGCTTGCGCGGGCCTTCGGCCCGCGCGGAGCTCCGCTATAATTCACTATGACGTCATATTAAAATAATCTTCAACAATCTATTGTTTAAGTGGCCCCCCCTTCAAAATTTCCTGGTCATTATTTTATTAGTGCCCCCCTTCAAAATTTCCTGGTCATTTTTTGATTAGTACCCCCACCCCTTCAAAATTTCCTGGTCATTTTTTGATAAGTGCTCCCCCCTTGCAAAAATTCTGAATCCGCACCTGTATTTCCCAAAACCTCTTTCAAAGTGTATTGAAATAACTATTCTTTATCTAATTTCATTTTTTTGTCTGTGTTTTCAGGTATTTTCTGGCCAACGAACTTGGCCTTACAGAAACGCAGGTGAAAGTCTGGTTTCAAAACAGGCGAATAAAATGGCGAAAGCATATCTTGGAAAAGCAACATCGTGAACTACACAAACAGAAGAGAAAAGATTATTAAGCTTTTTGATATAATATGAGTTTGCTTTTCTCTTGTGATGTAATAATAGACAAAAGTAAGGCGGGCTCATTGCTACAATTTTGTACATAGATTGCCAATCAGTTGGAGCACAATACAGAATGCCCGTATGTCACTTGTGATTATTTCAGTCGCAAGGTGACCACTGGGCTGTAAATTGCACGTTTGGGCTTTCTGTGGTTTGTTTTGCGAAACATATTAACAGGGTCTGGGCTAAATATTGAGCCTGCCATATTGTTTGCAGTGAAACCGCGCAGAATTCCATAGGGAGCCCGCAAATCTTCTTCCGTTTCTTCCGTTGTATTTTCAGCAATTGTATATATCTATCAGAGCTTTTTATTGAAAAAAAAAAAAAAGCCATTAATGATTTGAAATTTTATAACACGTGAGATTTTTTGACTATCGAAGCTGGCAAATTTCAAAATACTAAATAAAGAAAATGAAATATTAACATTTATTCCCTTTCTTTTGTCAATTCATGTCACAATATTTTATTTTGAATTCACAGAAGCAAGCAAGAGGGAAATGCATTTTAAAACTATCGCTTCGACGTTTTCCTTCATTGGCTTTACAGTTTATGTATTTATGAGCTCGACTGCAGTGCCCTCAGGCGCGGGAGGAGGGGGTGGAGGGGGGTGGTTAGACTTGTTAGGGTGACAAGTCAACCCGTTCCAGTCCAAAATAAGAAATAAAATAAATTGAGACGAAAAAAAAAAAAAAAACGAAAATAATATAAACGAAGAATGTTAACGATTTTAATGCTAATGCATTGCTCTCAAAACAATCTCCCCCCTTCACAAAATCCTGGATCCGCGCACGCCTGAGTCTTTCCTAGAAAACTGTGCACTACGTCGAACATTTGCATACATGAAATGATAACAACTTAAAATCAGCAACAGTAAACTACCAACAACAATATAATTAGTTCTGTGTAGTATACAAATAAACAGAGCATTAATTCAACAACAACAGTACACATATAACAATTGAAACAGCAGTAAGAGGGTCCTAAGACCTCCTAATGGGGGTACCGATATCTCGGGTTACCTACTAATTTTTTGCCCAAATCTCAGTCAACTAGTAATTTTCAAAATCAAAATGTTAACTTAGTTGGGCATGAAACGCAAAAATTATTGAAACGTTTATATAAACCTCAGTCAACTACAAATTTCAAATTCTCAGTTAACTGCTAATTTTTGGGTGAAATCTCAGTTAACTATGAATATTTTGGACGAATCTAAGTTAACTATTAACCCCATTACGACCCTCCAGTAACTATAACAGCATCAACAGCTAGTAGCAATAACAACAACAATCAAATCAATAAACAGAAACAAAAAAATCCCATTTGCTGATTGGAATTGAAATATCGTAGCGGTGCACACCTTAAAAGTTTGCAACATATACCACTAAATAGTGCTCTTTTATGCTAATTCTATTGTTTTGTTTAATTAAAGCTATCTATTACTAAATATTATCAAACTCATTAATAATTCATAAGATTGTAGTCCAATGTAATGCTGTTATCTGATCATGTGACGGTATGTTTAGTGCCAGGTAAAGATACAGCAAACTAGAAGTCGGGGGCGGCTTTGAATATTTTCAGGGGAGCGCGGGGCTGATAAAGCATTAATGAATAAAACATTAATGCTTTATCATTTTTTCATTTTTGATAAAGACCTAATGATTTATTCATTAATGCTTTATCAAAAGCTGCTAGCAACAAAGGCAAGACAAAATATTTTTTTTAATTTTCAACTATGCATACATGCTATAGAAAAAAGTACTGAGTTACTATTACATTAGTTAATTATTATACTTACTTATTTAGAATTAAATGTAACATTACTAAATGTGCAGTTATTAAACACGATATTACTAGCTTTACCGAATTCAGGTTCACTACTTGTTTTGGAAGCTTTCATTTCCTCCAGGTTTGTATCACAGTCTTGGAGAGATTTCATATCACCAAAATTGAAGCTTGTGCTTTCATATTCTGCTTTCTTATTACTGCGGGTCTTTTGCCAATCACAAAACATCCGACCCCCCCATTTCGTTAAGTATTTCGTATTCTTCGGAATACTTGAGCTCAGACACGCTGCTTCTTCACTTGTCGACTTAGGTTTTCTGAAACGTCGTCTCATTTTATCATATAGAGATTTCTTTAACTTTGAGTCTCTTAGCTTTTTAGGTTTAACAACAGTCTCTTATTCTTAAAAAGCCTCAACAAACTGAGCTTTCGGTATTGTGAATATTTAATTAGATTGAATTCCCTCGATAGTTTTAATTTCGATTCATATATTTACTTAACCATGCTACCTATTGTATCTAAATGAATGAAACACATTCAAACTTTGATTTATTGTTTCATCTTTTAAATTCTTTACAGATAATGACACAAATATAATAATGAGGTATTGTTTGAAAGCTCCTACAACTAATTGCATTTATGACCTTACTAAAAACGATAAAATAAGATTTTGCTTTTTCAGATTCTAAAACTGTATGAATTATGAATTATAACAGTTTGATAAGTAGTATAAAGAACTCAAGAGAGTGTTTTATCGGCGCTAAAGATTCTCGCCTTCGGCTCGAATCTTTATCAGCCGATAAAACACTCTCTTTCGTTCTTTATACATTACGTAACAACTGTTGCATCGATGTTGCACAAATTTAGCGTTTTCACCCCAATACCACGTCTAAATAAAATTTCTCCCGATATACCGAGGCAAATTTGGTCGAATAGCGTAATACGTACCGTGAACCCCTACGCACCCCTCCCGCAACGTTCCACAAACTTCTATTTGAGGAAAATAAAGCAATTAACTAACTGGCAACAATCTGAACCATATTAAAAAGTATCAAAACAAAGTATAATAATTAACTTCTAAGAAGTGCGCAGTCATTACTCTATTTTTTGAATAGTAAATACAAATCCAATCCCTGATTATCAAATCAGTTCAATTAGTAATACAAGACAAAACATACTACACAAATATCCCGAAGAAGATAATATTCTAGTCCGGTTATTTTGGGAATGTATGTTTTTAGAATATTGCATGATTAAAAGATGACTATATCGATATCTTAACGACAGCATATCCGACAAAGTCTTTAATTGGTTCGACTATCCTTTCTAGAATAGCGAACACAAAACGCGTTTCAAAAACACGGGAAAATATACAGCCAGCTCAAGTTTAATCGCAGTGTAGATTAAACTTTTTAGCTACTACTAGCTTAAAAGTCTAACCAATTTAGATCGTTTTTGACAGCTTTTGTCCGTCAATGCTAAAATGATGGGCTTTTCTCGAACTGACAAGAGAGTAAACATGGCGGCGATAGAGTAATAGGTTTGTGCTTTCTATTGAATTAAAAAACACTTAACGTCAATCTTACGCATGATATTTTGTTTTTCTTTCAACGACATCTTCAAAAGCAAACACTTTTGGCAATTTGGTGAAAAAGTAAGTAATTTTAAAGAACATAAAAGGTAAAAACATTCTGACTGTTTTTGAACTGGAAGACGAAACACAAAAGAAGAGATTGTCTAAACTGATTCGGAAAACATTTGTACCGCAAAGGTTTTCGTTTTCTTTTTGATATTGCAACCTTAAAACAAATAGTCTGAGTAGTTTAACAAAACAAAATAATGTAAGAATATCTCCAATTCTTTTTTATTGGACAATTGACAATCAAAAGACATCTGCGTTCAGGGTGTAAAGTCCGTGAATTCGAACTACCAATAGCAAACATTGGTTGTCTCTCCTCACCTATGAAACACGAACAACTTAAGGAACTGAATTTCAGAAAAAAAAACTGTAAAACTGAATTCCTTTTTTTTCAAAAGGTAATATGTTATTCATTCTATGCTTTTTATTAATCACATGTACTCTTTTTGAAGGCTTGCCTACATTTACTAAGTTTTAATAGTAAATGTTCATTTTGGTGGTTTTAAAAGCCTCACAGCTTGAAATTGTCCAAAAATCTCAATAAAATCTGGCTTAAGGATTTTGTTGGCCTTAAGATTCTTAATTGACATCCATCCCAGATCTTTCCGGCATGTAAAATCTCTTCTTAGGGATAGAAAACATTTAATACAATCATTTTGAGCTGTATAGAATTATTTTTCCACAGATAAACGAAAATAACTCACGCTTGTACAAGTTTGTGTACTTCCTTCGTAAAATGAACTGGACTGGAAATGGTAAGTCGATGTGCGTTTTCAAATACTGGAAAAATGTGGAAGGTGAATAAGGACTTTTTTACGGTTCTTCAAAAAGAAAAACAAATCACGTAATCTTTTCAGTTCCGCTTTTAAGGCTAGTATGTAAGTAGTATTGAACAGAATAGAAATTGATTGAGCTCACGACAAAACCACCAACAACGACAACACAAAAAAGTAGTAAATTTTAAAGATAACTTTCACAGACGAGTGACCGGCTGACGTAAATTGCGTTTTAAACAACCTATTGTGAAATGGGGCAAAGAGCGCATTTTTTTAAGGCTCAAGCTCACGTAGACTTTGTGTTATCAATCTAAAAGGAGCGCAAGGTTACAAAATAATACACATAATTCAACAACTACAAACAAACGCAAACGAACAAACGAACGTACTAACGAACAAAATGCTGTGAACGAACTTGCAACAAACAAACGAACGAATGAGCAAAGAACGAATGCTCAAACGAACAATCAACGAACCAACGCACAAACGAACGAAAGAACGAGCAACAAACAATTAAACCGTGAA